>APFE030903148.1:0-17885 GCA_000404065.3 Pinus taeda | reverse complement strand
ATTTAGATGTAGAAACTATAGACAAACAGGACACCTACAAAATAAGAGCCTGAAGCAAAAAAAAACACCCGTGGAAAGAACAAAAGAGGAAACAGGCCAAGGGATGGCAATTTTCACCACAAGGCTCTCATGACGAGGAGGAAGCTGGTGTGGAACATCCAATACCAAAGAGGAAAATCATATGAACAAGGAACTAGAAGCACATGAATTACATCCGCAATCTTCGATGGACTCATAGCTAGTAAATATACCAGACCCAATCGATACCCGTGGATCCAAATGACTACATATATTAGACAACTCTGATTCTGATAAAGAAAACCCTCGACCTCAGGATGATACTTCACTTGCACTTACATCTTCGATGCTGATTGAAGGGGAGTGGTGCAAGGTGAAGAAGAAGAAAGGGAGAAGAACATGATTTTTCTCCCCACATGTACATTATTTTTTGCAATTTTTGATGAGCTATTTGTTTGAATTAATAAAATTAGGATCTTTCTCCTCGGAAAAAAAACAATATTTGGAATGTTAAATAAGATATAATAAAATAATAACCTTCACAAAACCCATTTGAAATACATTTATAATTAATTTTAAAATTAGTTATTTGTTACTAAATTAAAAAAATAAAATGTTTACAATAATGAGAAATTATTTCTTAAAAAACAAATAAAACTTTTAAAAGAAATTAAATGCTAAAAAATATATATGAGAGTTAAAAAATGAAAATATATATATATCCTATATACAAAATTGGCAATAATTTATGGAACATTTTATACACCAACCTTATAAATAATAATTAAATAGATGTTAATATGAATTCATGTTACTAACAAAAACATAAAATATAAAGACACATACATAATTAGATGTTAAAACAAATTCATGTGGCCAACAATAACTAACAAGGTGAGATATAGAAACAACTAAATGTTAAAATGAATTCACGTTACCAACAATGACCAACACGGTGAGGTGCTGGACTTTTACAAAAGTGTAAATAAATATTTACATATATCCTCTCGACTTCTACTCATAGGTAAATAAATGTTTACTCTACTCCACGCTTTCCCAACGGATAAAGTCAAAACCACAAAATCATTATCTTATCTTCTTCCCGATGAATGGAGTCAGGACCACAACGGATGGCCCCAGTATTTCCGCAACGTCCGTGGTTACTCATCCCCCGAGTTGTCAGAAAATTCAAAAGCTCCACAACAAGCCTAGCCTAATAAGACTATGACGTGTGGATTTTAAACAATTCAATAAAATTGCATATAATTTAGTGGAATGAAGAACATAAGAGATGGTGGCAGGGGTGAGCGTGGGCTACACGAAATTAGAACGAATGAACTGGAATCAATTCAATAAAATTGCGTATAATTTAGTGGAATGAAGAACATAAGAGATGGTGGCAGGGGTGAGCGTGGGCTACACGAAATTAGAACGAATGAACTGGAATCAATTCAATAAAATTGCATATAATTTAGTGGAATGAAGAACATAAGAGATGGTGGCAGGGGTGAGCGTCGGCTACCAGAAATTAGAACGAATGAACTGGAATTTGCCATTTTCAACTTCGTGCCTTGATAGTCTACTTGCCATTGGTCATTATTGGCCGATAGTTCACTAATAAAATAAATTTTTTAACTAATAAATAAAATCATATAGGTTAATATAAGTTATATGGATGGGTAATTAAAAAATAATTAATTTATATTTATTTTTAAATATTTTTAGGTTGGATAATTAGAATGATAAATATATCAATAAAATATTTATTTCAAAGTTTGAGATAACTTAAAATTTTCAATATTTTTAAGAGTTTTGCAAAATAGTAGGAGTATCAAAAATCTAGCTACTAAATAGCTAAGGGTTTTTTAAGTACAACCAATTAGTTATTGGATTAAAACAATGAGGGCAATTATAAGGAAACAAGCATTAGTTATTAGTTATCAATAATATTTTGATCTATAAAAATATACATGAATATATGTATCCTTAAATTCACTAATTATAATGAATTTATTATTAGATATTTCTATATATTGAACTATATATTAACCCCCACAAAATTGTTCCCCTTATTTAATGTAACCTTTGACCACTGTGACCACTATAATATCTGATACAATATGTGCCCCTTAACCTAAAACCATTATGAATGTCAAAACACTAATATGACCCATAACAGCTAATTTACTATGATCAATCATACTCATAGATAATTACAAACCCTTCCATAATGAAACCTCTAACCACTATTACTATTAAAAAAGAATGACACTTGATAATTATTAAGGGACTAACTCTAAAATTAATTAAACCATAGTGCACTATGAGCTTTAAAACACAATGAATTCTAGAAACTATGACCCCTAGTACACTTCATGATCTTGACATTATAATTCTTGAAATTTTACAACACGCATCAATTTTAATATCTAACACATTAACTATAGCATTAAAATGATAGATTTTATGTACTTAAAGTGGCATAACATAGTGATAAAGTTGAATGAAGTGCAACTCCAAATGCAATCACATAAGGAAGGAATATAGTAAATGTTGTGTATTTTGGAGATGATATTTTGATTATCTATATTAACCCAAAAATCACTTTTCTTGAGACAACATATGGTAATGGTTTTGATTATCGATACTGACCCAAAACGCACTTTTAGTTATATGTATTTCAAAATTATAAAATTTCTAAATTTCTAAATTGTGTATTTTTATATGGTTTTTTCCTATTTCGAATATTGAACGCAATACGAATAATAAATATTCATTATTGGGTTCTTATTTATTCATGTTTATATTATTCTGTTAAATACATGTATTGTTAAATTATGTTTTTGATATCTCAATTTTTTTTCTTATCTCTAAATTTTTCCTAATGAGAGAGAGTCATTTTTCATGAATAGGTAGAGTCTCTAACATTAAACTCACTATTCTACCATAAATTAGTCAAATTATCATGACGACAAAAATATACAACTAGGGAAAACACATTGGTGACATGCTGAATATGAAGCGGTATGAATGTGAAAATTTTAATAAGTCCATTTTGTTACCTTCTTTAGTAATTTGGATAGACATGAAACAAACTTCACTAGTTTCTCCTCCAGAAGTATTTAAAAATCTTCCAATAGATGGAGAGTACCTCAACACATACAAAAAATGTTTCCTCCCTCATCGCAGATTCAATTGTCGCTACAAATAATTGAAGTTTGGTATGTTGACTCTTTAGATGTAGACCGGAAAGATATTTTGTATCAACCTACAATTGACCAAATGTATATATGATCAGTTAATAATCTAACATAATACAATTCCACCAGAAGCTCAAGAAAAACAAGGGGATATACTTTTAATCCTTCTAGATTCTGAACAAGAAGAAGAAAGGGAAGCATAGTTAGACACAACCATTTAAATTTTACCTCATAGTACCTGCGACATAATATCATAAGAATATCGCAAGCGAAGACTCACGGAATTGGAAAACAACAGGGACATAAACATATACAATAAATGGGAATGAAATCTTTCTAGGTATTCAACTAGAAGACCCACAATAACAATAGAATCTACACTTAGTCGCATGAAATATTTTTGAGGATACCCTATCAAGGGTAGAAAAGAAAAGAAGCCTAGATTATTAGAACAATTTCTAGAATAATCTATTGGGCCTGACGTCTTGCAGTTTCTTGGACATGGAAAATATGTATTCATTGAAGGATCACTATAGAAAATGATGGTAGTTCAGCAAATACAGGAACATAAAAAATTGACTCTAGACAAACTCAACATAGAAGGAAGCTCATCATAGGCAAAGGACAAAGGATAGTCAACTAAACACAACAGGAATAAAAATATCTTCAATATCGACTTGAATTTTGATTCACCCCATGTTACTATGATAACAATTATAGAAGAAAATGATGATCAAGATAAAACCCGATCCAAGGAAACTGATAGTGACAAAATTTCATCCAAGCATTCTTGGTTTGATGACATATTAAGTTGGATAGTAAAAATATTAGGCTATAAAGAGAAAAACATGAAATGGGGATTTGGTTGGAATGTTATAACTAAGAAATAGAACAACATAATATAAACATTCCAATAAGAATTAATGATCCACCTTTTGCAATCCAACAATTAGTACATAAGATGGTAATTATGCTAATCGTCATAGTTATAAGTTAATTCTTAGGTTGATGGAATATATTTAAACCCCATGGTATATGTTTGAACATTCATAGTAATATTGACATATTTCACTGCTAAAATTTTCCACTAAGATTTTTTGTTGTTTTTGAAATATGCATGCAAGTTTATTTATTTTTATAAAAAACCAAAATATAATTTGTCATAAAATTATAATTTAGTTAATTTATATTGTTTTTTAAGCTATGAAATGTGATAGGAATAATAGGGTACCCATTTTTATGGTTATCATGGATTGAATTTTATTTTCACTTCCATCCATTTGATTTATATGGCTTCCCTTGTTTGTCTTAATTTTATGTTAATATTTCCTTTTAAATTCAATTGGAAATAAATTACAATAGATATTCCTATAATTATGCTCAATAGTAAGAATAAATCTTCCATAGTTATAATTTAATTATTAGGTTGATCGTAGATATTTAAACCCCGTGGAATATGTTAGAATATTATTTGTAATATTGACATATCAATGATATGATTTCTACCAAAATTATGTAAACCCTGTGGAATATGTCAGAATATTCATTGTAATATTGACATATCAATAATAAGATTTCTACCAAAATTAGGTATACTCTATTAATTAAATTATCTCAAATTAATTAATTTAAAAAAATGGCATATCAACACATCATATTGGGAATGTGGTATTTTTAAGCCATCGTAATGTAAGAAGACATGTTTCCAATTAAAGGATTTCCATAATAATAGTGGGGTGAAACTACATGGATAAACATATTTTTATATAAATCCAATAATAATAAACATATAGGTAACTTTTATAAACTTTTAAATCTCGTTAATGCAATATGTATAATGCGGTTAGTGTTTTGATTCTTATCATAGATTGATGGCTATAGAAATTTTTCAATCCATTTGATTATATGGTCACAATAGTTATAACAAAAGCAATAAATCATTTTATAGTCAAAATATTCTATATATAGTATATTTTAAATTAATTTGGAAAGATTTTTTTATTAAATTCAGAAGGATGGAGATCATAATTACATTTTAAATAAGTCTTAACCTTCTATTAATGAGTAATATTAAAAATATTAATTATTAATTATTGAATCTCTAGCATCAACCTATTTATTATTGATAGTTAAATTAGAATTATAGAAATCCTATCAAGGGATACACACTATCAACATAACAAAATTAAAGAATCATCAATATGATTTCACAGATTTATTTATATGCATTTCAGATTTGTAAATTATGCATTCCCATTTTTCTAATCACTAATATTTATATTTATATAGATAAACATATATATTTGTAATATGATTTCTTTTAATATTTTTTTTGTTTTGTTTTTGTTTTCATTTTTCTACTCAATTCTAAGTTAAATGTTGAGGTTTTGTTTTGAAATGTAAGGTGTTGTTGAGTTCAATGCAATGGCTTCATTGATTTTCACTTACATGTACAGTATATGAGATATTTTTCTATTAAAATTATGCAAATCTCAAATGCATTCACATTTATTTATATAGGAATGGAATTTAAAGGATACAAACCAAAACATAGTGACACCATTATACACATATTAATGTTTCTCTAACCTCATTATTCACAAAAATCCCCCTTTGAATGGGTGTGAGATATGAAAAACACCTTCCACGTGATTTCGAAGAGAATCATATTACAATGTAAAAATATATTTTTTGATGGTTATTCACAAATTAATAAATATATTTTAGGAAAAACATTAAAGTATATGGAAATCTAATAGAATAGGTATACACTCAATCCGAAAGATAATACTTTTCATTAAGAAGGAGATAATTGTTCAACAATACACATTGTTTAGGATAGGTAACACCTACATCACCTCCTATTGCAACTATTCTACTAAAAATGTTCATAATTTTATAAACTCCGTAGTTCTCCTTTTGATCAAAAGAAGCCATGAAGGTGAAATAAACTTGGACATGCATAAAAAACTTTAATGGAATAAAAGAAGCATCCATTTTTCCTTTCACTAAATTGTAATATAACTACATTTATGCATCCTAAATTGTATTTCATCATTTCAAAGAATAAATATCATGAAATGTACACACCCTTCGCATTGAGGATTTTCATTGTTACTATGTGACAGAGGATCCCAACATGCAAACATTAAATGACCCACAAATTTATTCGTTGTTAGTTATTCCCCACATGTTAGTTTTATTCAACAATGTCTGAAGTTATTCTTCTTTGTTACTCACTTCATTCTTTTATATATTTTCCACAATTGCGCCATGTTTTTTCTTTCTTCTCGAAGGGTTCTATCTAGTAGCAAAAATTTCAAGGATGGAAATTTATTTTAAAGCTTATAAACCTTGTCTAACATTAGTACCCCATAATATGCATAATAAAAGTGTTTAATGTTATTTTCGTAAAAATATTGAGAGTTCTAATGATTTTGAAGTTAAAATAGTTTTAAAGTATAAACATTCAGAAAATAAACTAAAAAAATGTCAAAAGTGACAACTATGCTTATTTTTTATTTTGAAAAACCATGGAATATTAACCCACTCTAAATATTGCCCCAAAATTTTTTGTCTACTACGTGAAAAATTACTGGGCTTATTTACATTGAAACATTGTTTATTCTACCGAGAGCTCATAGAGTATTCATCAATATCATCTCATTTTTTGCTCTACTTAGTCATGCCCCTTCCTCTTCAAGGGTGATTTAATTCCCAAATAATGAGAACTAAACACGATTCTTTTGTTATACCTAACTACTTTAAGCATTAAATATGTTAATTGAGTATCCTATTAAATATATGTGGGATTTTCCACTTCCTTATTTGTATGGGTCTTTATCTATGCATAATCATTTCTAACTTCTTCTTTGTCTCATATAATTGTTTGGATAACTTTCTCCTTGTTGACATTCGCTAGGAGTATAAGAAATCTATTGTTCCTTATTCACATTTGCTAGCAAGGCCTGTTTATTCATGTAGAAAAGTTGGAAATATATATTTTAATTTGTGTGGTCTTATGCACTTTCCTTATGCATATGAAAATAAATGTATGAAGAATTGTATTTATGATTACATTGGAATGTTTTAGGCATACTTTTAGGTCCCTATACTACTAGTGTAACCCCTTATTGCTATTAATACAACCACCTTATTATATTTTAATGCCCATGTAGTCCCATATTTTTATTATTGTGCCCCATAGAAACCCATTATTATTATTATTATTGTGCTCTTACATTAATATTGTTATGTAAGATCTGATTATATCATGACCCCTTAGACTCTTATATAAAGAAAGGACGTCTTGTCAATTGTATCATCGAAGAAATTTTCATGTGTAATGTAAAGGAGGTTTCCCCCTCAAAGAGGCTTATTTCTAAGGTGTTGATCTATCTTTTATGTCTTTTTGTGGGTTGGTTTCATAACATGTATTTATTGATAAGTAAATGTCAAGCTTTCAAAACTTTTAAGGAATTTCAAGTATGGATTGGATATGAAGCATAATCACATATTGGCTCTCTTCATACTGTTAATGGAATATAATGTACTCTAATGAATATGGAAAAATATCTACAAGCATGGGATTCAACATCATAGCATAGTTCCATAGAATTCTCAAAAAAATTATGTAGTTGAAAGAATGAACATTACTACAATTAATATAGTTTGCTCAATGAGGATTTTCAAAAATTGAACACTGATGTGTTGGGATGATGTGATTCTATGTGCAATGTATGTGTAAAACTTACGTCCATCTCACGCTCTTAGAAAAATACTCCTTGTAAAATGTGGTATGGATGAAATCCTTTGGTAATCCATCACAAGGTCTTTGGTTCCTCTACATTCACTTATGTTTTTTATAGTATAGCCATTATTGCATATTTGGTATATTATTGTATGTTTTTACTTCTAACTTTGTGGTTTTGATGTATCAGACATTGGTTATGCTTCCCTCAAAGGATCTCAACATAATTTCTATTTTTCTCAATGGTTTCAAAATGAACTAAACTTAATACATGGAATTCCTTCCAATATTTTACAATCTTTCTTGAATTTTCACTCTATGATTAAAATGTAACTCAATTCTCATCTCGATATAATTTTTCTTTGTACAAACATATATGTACAATACTAATGTTATTCCCTTTACAACAAAGTATCGGGTTGAAGGATGTCATCTATATTACTAAGGTTAGACTCTACTTATGTCAAAACCCTCTATAACATTATTTGCTTCATTAATTTAGAGTTATTCCAATCCAAACAAAGGAATTCCTTTCTTGCATGTGTTGGTTAATCTATGACCAACTTGGGTTATCTTGTGACATTGTTTCAGGGTAAAAATTCATGCACGCTTTTTCACCTATGCTTTGGCCTTCAAATACTTATCCAATGCTTCCTCTTTACAGGGTTTCAATGTTGGTTGCAATTTTTGCTTGATGCTCGCTGCAAGGAAATTTGATTTTGTTTGAGTGTAAATAATACTGTTATCTAGCTAGGGATTTTCCCAAAAGGCCCGACAGTTGAAACAATGCATGTATATCAATTTCAATTCAAGGGATTTACCCTGTATTTTTTAGTGAGAATATTTAATTATGAGAAAATAGCTTTGCCGTCTTATAGCCCCAACAATGTAAATCTTTCTTTTTATTCATAAGAAAAATTTATACAATCCATTTACTTGTTACTATGTGTAATGAAGTGATTCCATCAAAAGTTTAAAATACTATATTATTTGTTCTATTTATATTCTATGGGTACACATTAGATATTCACGTCAACTCTATATATTTTGTTTCTGAATAATGATTGTATATAATTTACTATTACTATCATTTTCATTGAAGAAGAGCATATGAGAATTAGGCAAGAGGCACGTTGAACCCTTGTCAAGGGAGTTTGAGAAGGTTGTCCTTTAGGCCCTAATATTTATTTACCCAAGGTTGCTTTTTCCATGCCCAATTGATATGATTCTAGTGCTTTGACCTATAGCAAGCTAAACTAGGTATAAATTTACTCTTCTAGAGCTTAAATTATGTATAAATTTATTTTTCTTACTTGTAATAGTTCTTCTCTGTAGTAGCTTACAACAAACTATATTTTTACAGGTGAATAAGGGTTATTGTGCATGTTTTTTATATTTATCCATTCAAACAAGCTTCTTTTAATTAATTACATAATATCCTTTTTCATCTTTGCACACATTCAAATGTATTATTTTTTGTGCACGCTTATATATTTATCCATCCAAACAAGCTTATTTAATTTATAATATAATATCCTCTTGCATCTTTGCACACATTCAAGTGTATTATTTTTTAGAATATACTTATCTAATCTTTTCTTGATGGAAATAGATCAGAGGCTAATGCATTCCTCCTACCAAGAACTATGTTTCCATGTACCTTCCCCAAAGCTCTAACTCCTACTTCCCAGGAGAACAAATAGTAGTCATTTTCCAATTTACATTTCCTTGACCCTTAGAAACATCTTGCTACTTTTGGCGTATGAATAAAATAATTATTTCCGAATATACCTTTATATTTTATCCAACTCCTTTTATCTCCAACAATCATTTTAATTGAGTTTCATACACGAAACTTTTTATTGAATCATGTGTTTTCTTGGTAGTCTGCAAAACCGACAATTCAACTCTAGCAAAAAGGAGATTTTTTTTTGAACTTTTTATCTTTCCTCTTCTTGGGCGTAACATTGAATAGTGTTGGTTACAAAAAAAAATACATTTTCATTCATGATGTCATGGTCATTTACCAAAATAAGTGAAATTTTATTAAATTGACCATAGATAAGCTATGCAAGCATTCAATTCATTTGAAGTGTAATTCTTGCATTGGATACTATGCATTCTTAAAATCATAATATAATTTATTTGTATCAAGTTATTCTAATAAAAGTTTTTTTATGTTCAGGAATTTATAGACATACAAACACAAAGAAACAAACCAATAAATTACATAAAATAAAAACACAAACAGCTAAAATTTTACCATCACAAAACAACGATTCGTTACTAATTAACAATATATATTGGTTAAAAATAGTTCTCAAAGATGCATTGAATAGTGATACCTACAAAAAATCCATAACCATTCATGATGTTATGGTCATTTGAAAAAATAAATGAAATTTTGTTAAACTAATTGCTAATTTGAACATGTATAGTTTAATACACATTCAATTAATTGAGACTATAATTCTTCCATATTATATTCTATGTGTGTAAATCATCATAGGGGTGATTTGTATCAAGTCAATAGAAAATTTGGGCAATGGACTTCCATATGGGATATTCTAATGAAATACTTTTTTGTGTTCTAAAATTATACACATAACAAGAGCATGAAGAAACAAACACATACATTTCATAAAATAGAAACACAAACATTTAAATTTTATCATCACAAAACATCAACCTGTAAGTAACTATAAAAAACATAGTAATTAAAAACACTTATAAAAATATTGTGCATTGGATAGTGGTGCTTATAAAAATTCGAATTCATTAATGATGTTGAAAAAATAAGATTTTATTAAATTAAACAACAATTTAAAGATTAATAAGTTAATTCACACATTCTACTCATTCTAAAAGTAATTTTTGTATATGACATTAAATATGTGTAAAAATATTATACCCAAACAAACAATCATAGGCAAACAAAAGCACAACAAAAATACATAGCATAAATTAAAGCCACATACATTTAAAATTCTATCATCAGAAAACATTCATTTGTAAATTAATTTTTAAATTTTATGTTTATTTTGTTGAATACATTTTTAATTTTACATTGAATGATTGTGGTTAAAAGAATATGCATGCTCATAGTCACCTATGATGTTCTGATTATTTGTATTTTTTAAAAGTATATATTGATTAAAAAAATAATGAAAACTTGTGATTTTCAAAGATACAAAAGCTAGTGATGATTCTTACAAGGAAAATCCATAGTCATTATTACTTGTGGTATTGTCATGGTCATTTGTATCTATAAAATTTATTGACTAAACATATTTGTGAAATTTTGTTTTTATACTAAATAGATTTAACAAGGTATAAACTTCACCCATTGTGTACCATAAAAAATTAATTAATTAATACACTAATTATGAACTTGCAGTCATTAAATAAAATAAAAAATTGATTAAAATGTAATTTAAGAATATATTATTTAAAAAATCAAATTAAAGATTGAAAGGGGAACTATGTCAAGAGGATGAGCTTGGTGTGATGGATAGGGTTTCTCAGTTTTTTCTCTTTCCTTATGTGGTTGGGTTTCTTCAAACATCAAATCCACCTTCTATGTCATCACTAGGGAATGATTTCACTTCTCGCGGGTTTGATAATGGAGTTTTTGAATGGATTTAATACTGGTTTCAGTCTCCCGCGTGAGGATGGAGATACATAGGCTAGGCCATCGGTAGTATCATTCACCATATTGTCAATGTAGAGTATCTTCTCACCCTGTACGTACACAATGGCATAGATGGAAGTGAAGGAAGTCACATTCATGATTTGGGAATGGACTTGTGTAGGATTAAAGCGAGTATGGAGCAGAAATATTATAACTTCATTCATGAGTTGGGAATGAACTTGTGTAGGATTAAGGCAAGTATGGAGCAGAAATATTATAACTTAAGCAATGTCTTTTGGTAGAAATCACATAAGAGAAAGTTTTGGCCAAATTTTGTCTACGAAAGTGAATGTTCCACCTCAAACACATCTGGATATGTCTGTAGGTTTGTTGTTAAAGATCCTAGATCTGGATATTCCCAATCCCCTACGTACATTAGGTTGTTGAAATGGAGGAGTAGTGTTATATATGGAGAGTCTACTTCACATTTTCCATATCATAATTTTCCTCCATCAAAGTGGGTGAGTTCAGTGATTTGGCCATCACTTATGAAACTAATACTACCATATAAATCCCTCTCCCTCTTTTCATCTCCACACTTATTCTTTGATTTGGCTGAAGATCTGTATGACTGTAAAGTATGGGCACTTGATCTGGTAGCCTTCCATTTTTTTTATCAAATCCCCACATGGAAAATCAATATTATTTTGGGTTCGGGACACAGAGAACGTCAAAAATTTAAAGCACAATATCATGCACACTCTCGGTATCACAATGCTCCTACAAAGTCTGATGTTGAGAGCAAAATCCATGTAGGAAGATGTGATGTTACAAGATTATAACATCCTTCCATCGTCCACCATCATATTAAACTTAAGGCTTCGAGGAGGATCACCTCGACCAAGAAATTCAAAGGGCACACATGGAATGTCTGGATCTAGTATTCACAAAGGAACGTAATCGAATCAAGGGTAACAAAATGGAGTCTTTTAGTTCATAGATATCCTCAAATCCAAATTTGTTCCCTCAACAACGCTAGATTAGAAACACAATATACCCAACCCCTTCATAGTGGAACAACTGAATCAAATCCAAGTAATGACTATAAATCTACCATAAACTAATGATTTTTGAACACAATATGAATCTCAAGTAGTATCATGCAGACTCAATAGTTTTTGGCCAAAACCAGTGGATCGTTTCCATTGGATATTCACAAACTAGACAATAAATTGTGAGATTCACCTTTGCTCCAGGGGCTTTTTCATAGCAAAATTTACATCATGAGAGGATTGTGAATCTATATTGCAAGAGGATCCATGGTTTTGGGGCTCTGCGGGACTTTTTGTCACCCCTTGGTTCCCAGATTTCAACGCCAATATAATGGTAGTATCTTGAATGTCAGTTTGGGTTAGATTGCATAATGTACCCTATATTTTTGGCTCCATAAAGTAATAGAAGCTGTTGGGAACATATTGGGGTGATATATAAAGAAAGATACCCAAATATTTAATTAATAAATCTACACAATCACCATAATTTATGTGGAGGTAGAATTAAACAAAGGATTGTTGGATCATATTTTGTTGACACACAACAAGAAATGCAGGACACAGTTCCTAGATTTTTGGAACACAACATTTAGATGTCGAATAAGCCGAAAAATGGGACATCCACAAAATTCATGTCCTGATGCCAAGAAAGTGCCTCAAAGGAAGAAGAAAACAAGAAAGAAACTGAAGGGATGGAAATTTCCACATAATTATCTTGATGAAGAAGAGGATTATGAAGAAGTGGATCCTCCTACCAATGAAGAAGACAAAAATACACAAGAAAATGTAGAAAAGGGGAGCCCTAATCATCAAGTTTTAGGAACTCCACCAAACACATCGAGGCAGGAGATGGGATTCACTATAGAAATGAAGACAAGGGACTCAAAATTTCATCATGTATCTAAAAGTTCAAATTCAGATAAGGAAAATCCAAGAATGAATGAAGGGACCCAACTAGAACTTGTAATGGCCACTCCTTCATGGGAAGAATGGACAATGGTTAAAAAGAAGAAATGGAGAAAAGGGTAACGTGCTTACCACCATTTTGGAGTCGTATTTTTGGTCTCTGTGATCACCATTTTTTATTGGCACCATTTAATGCATTATCAACATCTACAACATGTAATTTTGTTGTCATTATAAAATTATCGTTTTTCGTAAGGAAAAAAGAATATATTAATTATAAATAATTATAAAAGAATCTTATTTTCAAATACACATTGAATAGTATAGTGGTTGTTACAAAAAAAGAGCTTTGTCATTCATGATGTCATGGTTAATTACCAAAATAAGTGAAATATTATTAAATTTACCATGGATAAGTTAATGCAAGCATTCAATTCATTTGAAGTGTATCTCTTGCTTTGGATACTATGCATGCTTAAAACCATCATAGAAGTTATTCGTATCAAGTTTGTAGATAATTTGTTTAGTGACCTTCCATATTTTATATTAAATAGATGTTAAAATGAATTCATGTTGCCAACAATAACCAACATGAAATTTGACTTGGGCGTAAATAAATGTTTACTCTGCTCCACACTCTCCCAACTTATAGAGTCAGGACCATAACGGATGACATTTTCTAAATGCCTCAATCTAATTACTCCAACCCTAGTACTTTGGAAACATCAGTAGTTTCTCAACACCTCCCGTTGTCACTCATCGCCTTCAAGTCATCAGAAAATTCAAAAGTTGTACAACACGCCTAATAAGACTATGACATGTTGATTTTAAAAAACTCAATAGAAATGCATATAATTTGGTGGAATGAAGAACATAAGAGATGGTGGCTCGGGTTCACATGGGCTACAGGAAATGAGAATGAAGGAATTCAAATTTGCCACTTTCAACTTCCTACCTAGATAGTCTACTTGCGATTGGCCATTATTGGAGGATGGGTTCTGAGCAATTGCTAGTGAGTTTTCCATTAATTATTATTGTTTTCTTTTTGTTTTATTAAATTCATATTAATAAAATGTTTTAGGGATTGCATTATAATGATTTCTTTGGTGTATTTTATGATATTAGATTGATAGCTCCGTGTCATTTTTTTGTTTGTAGATTTTATATTTGAGTTTGAATTTTATTAAAAGGGTTTAAGAAAATTTAATAGTCTATTTAAAGTTTATTTAGGTTTATTTTTAAATTTCTAGAATCTCTTTTGTTTACACTTTCAATTTAAGTCTCCATAAATATTAGGTGAAGGCCATTTTAATTCTTTTCATTGCATATAATAATGTGATAGAATTTATTTTTTTTTCCCATTTTATTGTAAATTATTTCTCAAAATTTTAACAATGTAATTATTTTTCTCTATATTTATTATTAATACCTATTTTCTAATGTATTTGCATGGAGATGGAGAGTGAAGATGATTTAGAATTACAATTTGTAATTTTTTGTTTATTTATATGTACATTATATTATTATTTGTAAACAATCAAAAACTATATTGATAAGATTTGTATTTATTTTCACAGAGGGGAGTTTCCCTCTCTCTAATACCTCAAGATAGCTATGGATATGGTTTTATGTGAGGTATGTATAGTGCAATTATGGTTATTTTTTTCTTATGTTTTTTTCTATCTTCTTAAAGAAATTTACAGAAAACAATTGGGAATGTAGTAAAATTTATAAAATGGTGAGAATTTTTTTAAATAAATTGATATTGGTAATGAACGAACAATGAAACTTTAAACAAAATAAATAAATAATTAAATTGAACTTCCTTCTTCCACAATGAACTTGGGTTGTACAACTTCTCTTCCTCATTGATCAAACCTTAAGCTTCGTCAATCTATGCTTCATTTGGTAGTCACATTAGTCCTTCAATGGTGATGCATTTAGGGCCAACTTGGTCAAATCTCACACTTCCCTCCAATAGTCCACATGTGTCCAATACCAAACTTTGTAACTTAGACCTCTGATTCGACTAGAAAATCAACATCAACAAGAGGATACATATACCTTTCTTTCCAACACACTCCTGGTCCTCTGGTCCTCAACATCTAAGCTTCTCGAGATATGGTTAGGCCACACCATCAACCCTAAATAACTACTCCCAAATATATTTTCCTTCTCCAAAGACATTCTCTTGTTTTGATTTCCTTTCTAGACTTCCAAAGAATTATTTTGGGTGTAAGGAAACTCCTCAAAATACCCTACAATTATTTGTATCACAACAACAAGTGATCTGAGATATCTAGAAAGGAAGACACTATTGTTTATCTACCTCTCTCCTTGGAGTAACTGTTTCTAAGCTAGAGATGTTTTACAAGCCCTCTCGTCCATCCAAATTATGCCTCCAAGATGATGTTGTAGCAGCAATTCCCTGTGACCTAAATAGAGATCCGAACACCGCACAAAAGTAGCAAAGAAAATTACTCAAACTTAGCTTAGAGATGCAACCTTGTTCATCATGGCTATGCACACCGAAACATAAGAGAAATTGTTGCACATATTGTGCCAAAGTCATCCTTGTTGTTAGCTAGTTAGCTACCTCAAGTTCACTATCTATCTCAAATGTATACGTAATTTATTTTCACTTTCGATGTGCTCTAAATCTGCAACAATTAAATTCTATTTATATGCACACACATGGCTCCATGAGTTTTTCCTTGTGGCATATTTTAGCCCAAGTTGACCTACCCAACTAGACAAATTAACCACCAACCCCATATAAAAATTAATATCTCTTATTAGAGGCCTCTATTTTGAGTGAATTTAGCTACTCTTTTCTCCTCTAGATGCCCTCTAACACTTACAAGTGTCAAATCACTCAAAGTTGAGTTGTTTTTTCCTAATTAATTTAGGTACAGAACCCCAAGCTTGGGTTCCAATGCCATATCAATTCTGTTTCTCTTCTTCATCCAAACATCCATCACTAAGGCTTCAAGTTCTTCCCAAGCTACTAAATCTCAACAATCTCTTTAGATATAGATCCAGAAGAGTTTTCATATTAGACTACAGTTGACCATATGCTTATAGAACTAAGTCAATAGGCTAACACAATGTTCCTAATTCCACCACAAGCCTGAGAAAGGCTGGGGGATATAATGGTATGCTTTTTAGACACTAAAAAATAAGAAGAAAGGAAAAAAAAATTATACCCAAGGCCATTTAAATTTTACATCTAAGTACCTATCATAGAATCTTCTAAGCAGATTGCAAGTTAAGACTCACAGTGTTCAAACTTGATTCACACATCAACATATAATACCAATTGACAAGAAATTTTGATGGGTATTTAATTACAAGGCCCACACTACCTACAGAATTTAGACTCAATTTCCTAAGAAGTGTTGGAGCATACCTAAGAAAAGGGTATAAGTAGAAAAAAAGAATAGAAATGCAACAATTTTTAGCATCGCCTATTGGAAGAGATACCTTGTAGTAACTTGGACATGTCAAAGATGTGTTAATTGAAATAAAAAGATAGAGAATGATGGTAGATTAGAAAATACAGAAACATCAACAATTCACTTCAACCAAAGTTAGCATATAAAATGGAAGTTCGACATAGACAAAATTGAGGACAGTTGAGTGATTCCAATGAGAAAAAAAAAACTCTAGACATCAAATTTACTTCTAAATCACCTTGTGTGACTACCACAACAATTGTTGAATAAAAGGATTATCAAGATAAAATGTCATTCATTCAGGATGATACTCAGGAAGTCCCATATAATAATACTATGTGAGAATATATATTAAAGGAAATTCTAGAGAAAACTAATTTACAAACAGATGTTACCTCAACCTCACCTACAACTAACGAACAAGTTCCTATAGTAGAGTCAAATACACCCAACACTTGAGCTCCATAAATAAAGAAAGGCTAAAAGAAACATCTATTAAGAAACCTGACCAAAGGCATGATTGAGAAAAACAAATATTTGAAGCACTAGAAAATTCTATGAGAGAAAAAAAAAGAAAAATAAAAGAAGGATATTGGATAGTAGCAAGATTTAGTAGAGACAACAACAAAAAAAGGTATATCTAGTTAGAATGTTAGAACTGGGATATAAAGTGCAACTATTAGAACATAAATACTAGTTGATCAAGAATTGTTAAGGAACATATCACTAGCAAACAAGGTAGAATATTTGAAATATTTAAAAGCATTTGATGCCCATGAAAGTATAGTTGTATGGAAATGGTCTATATTTTATCAACATCATCAAGTGCTTGCACCAACTACTTATCAAACAAAATTCCCTATGACTTCAACA
>APFE030903127.1:0-13104 GCA_000404065.3 Pinus taeda | reverse complement strand
TATATATTTTTATATATGTTTTTAGAGACAATTATGTCATGTGAATTGAAAATTTAATTAATAGTGTATGAATATGTAGAATGTTGAAAATTCAAAATATCAACCTTCTTTTTTAAATATGCAAAACAATAAAAACCTCACTACAAAAAAAAACAAAAAAATGTGAAGAAAAAACCACTTCAAAAATTATTGAGTTTACAAAATAATTATTTACATTTCATACATTAGAAAATCAAAAAAGTTAAAAAAAAACCTTTTAAAAAAAGAGTTTGGTGCAGAATTACCACGTTTTTAAATCAACATAAAAAACACTATCATTATAAAACACAATGTATATAAAAAAATTTATAGTGCCAAAAACTAAGCTTTAAAAAACACGTGTGTTCTGCATAACCCCTTTTCGAAATCGAGTCAATTTTTTGCTATCTCTACAAAACGGGTAACAATATGGGTTCCCGTTTCAAAGTTTACATTGTTAAGCAAGTTAACGTTCTAAACATATGCAATGTGGTTATTAAAAATAAGTTTAACTTCTTTGAGTTCCAGTAGGAAAATGGGAAGTGGTATCTCATGCGCCCTAAAGGTGGTAAATGGTTTTTCGAAAATTTACATGATTAACCCTAGCGTGTGACATGTAGCACAAGAAAACGACTTTTCTCACATGCTCTCGGTCTGATATCGGTCATGCAAGATTTCACATGAGATTGCGTGATAGTTGTTCAATTGGATGGGTCACATCGACGATGGAGATCGTCTGGGCTAGTTGGCGAGCGAACGTCATGATAGTCGTTGGAGCAGAGGGGATAGATCGACTGTGGAGGTTTGGAGGATATCGTAAACTTGTATTTATTTTGGTGTCAGGATTTCCACTAGGAAAAGGCTGTACGTTGGGGTCAACCCCATGACCGTGGGTCCTTTGATTTTATGTTATTGCATTGTCCCACATTCACCACAGATTGCAACTGCATGTGGTATATTAATACCATATCACAGAAAGATAAAAAACGATTATGGTTTTGGACCATTCCAAAGGGTCTGGAGGTCACAGTGGCCAAATATGGTCAAGTTTATACTCGTTTGACTCAAAATATTGAGTTGAATACAGTGGTGACGTTCGTTTCATTATTTGAGACTTTGTTTTCGAGCTCATACCTATAACAACAATTTGAAGACAAAATAAAGAGATCAGCACTGGAAGCGAAAGGACCAGGAGATGTAGCCAGAAAGTCTGGTGAACTCCTTTATTAAATTTGGTTGTGTTGATGTGTTTGAATGTGTTTTCAAATTGTTTATGTGTGTAAGTTATTCGCAATCTTTTCGATTCGTTGCACTAAGTAACATAAACAAACTCACACATAGTCTATAATACATTTTCATTAACATATCAAGTGGTATCAGAGAAGCAAGGTTTCTAAGGTTTGACAAGTTTGTGTGGAGATTTGAATGCTTACTAGGTTGAGGCTCAGACGAGGAGAAGGTGAACTTGTTGAGGCCAATCTAGAAATTGGAAGGGTCTTTTCACAAAAAAGGATGGTAGATGAAACTCCACTTGTGTTAGAATCCTAATTCTTGGATAGTTTCATGGCAATACATGCAATGGTGGAAGAAATGTATAATTAGTTTAAAAAGGGTAAAGGTGAAGGCGCTTCATCACCTAAAACAGACAAAGGGACAGAGGAACCTTTTATTTTTGTTCCTCTAGATAAAGAGACAAGGGAAAAGCTTCCTCCACCATCTCCTCCATCATCACCATCATCATCATCGTCTTCTTCTCATAAAACTAGTGTTTCTAAAAAGAAAAATAAGATATCCTCTTTGATCAAATTAGATGTAAAATTTGATTTGCCAATTTATGCTGGACGACTTAACATTGAAAAACTTGATAATTGGATAAGGCAAATTGAAGTATATTGCAGGTTGTAGAAAGTTGTTTCAGAAAGGCAGAAGATCTAACTTGCTAGCCTTCGACATGGAGGAACTGCACTTGTATGGTGGGAAGGCAAGACACAAGAAGATCTCCAAAAGCATGGTAAAATCATTTCAACTTGGAATGAATTTGTTTCTGCTATTAAAAATCAATTTTATCCTTTGGCTTATATGCAACAAGCAATGATGAGTTGGCAAACACTACGTCAATTAAAAGGTCAAAGTGTTCAAAGTTGTACTCAGGAATTCCGTAAGAGAGCTTTAACATTATGCATATCATTGGACTCACTAGAGACATTGTTGAAATACATAGGTGGTCTTCATAGTTATTTGAGGCATACCATACTTATGTTTAATCCAACAAGCTTAGATAATGTATCAGTTCAAGCAACTCATCTAGAAGTTAGAGGTAAAAATGTAACCCAAGATGTTGGAAAGTCATCCAAACCTATTGAAAGCAAGAATAAAGGCAAGAAGAAACTTAAATGGAAGGAAAAGAAAACAAACACTGTGAAGAAGGATAAAAATTCATGCACTCATTGTAAGAAGGAAGGACACGATGAGGCACACTGCTATTCATTGCATTCGGAATTGAAGCCTAAGAAGTTCGGGAGTAAAGAGTGAATGAATGGTGCTGCTATTCAAAAGGACTTGGGGTTTGATTCAGGTGACGAGACAATGATTACAACTACAGGTATAAAAGGTAAAGATTCTAAAGCGTCTACAAGTACTTCTTCGCATTTTGCTGATAATGAGAATGATGAGTGGAAAGGAAATGAGCTATTTCATATTAGAGTCATTTCCAAGCATACTAAAATTGATACATTATTTGATAGTGGGTCACAAGTTAATTTGATTTTTGAAGCAATTGTAAAGAAGTTGGGTCTAAAAACAAAACCTCATAAAAAGCCATATACATTAGGTTGGGTGTGTAATAAAACTAAGCTACAAGTTACGAAACAATGTAAACTTCGTTTTGCTATTGGGTCAAAGTTTGTAGATGAGGTTGAGTTAGGCATAGTCCCATTGGACATATGTGGAATTATAAGAGGAATTCCATACTTGTACGATAGAAATGTTATCTCCTATTGAACTGAAAATAAGTATCAACCCACTAAGGATGGATTTCAATATATTCTAAGGGCTCATAAACACAAAGATAATTTCTCTCTCATAAATTCAGGACGTATAAAAAGAATTGTAAATTCAAGTAAACAATTTTTACTTATGATTGTAAAAGCAAAGGATATTGATGAATTTGATGCTTTACAAGGTTGTAATCCTAAATGGAAAGAAGATCTAGTTAAAGTTGTTTCCGATTATGATATTCTATTTCAAGAGCCTAAATGGTCTCCACCCGAGCGAGAGATAGAACATGAGATTTATTTGTAGCAAGATGCTCCACTACCTAACATTGGAATGTACATGTTATCAGCTCTAGAGAATGCAAATATAAAGAAGAAGGTATAGGAGTTGCTTAATCAAGGGTTTATTCGACCAAGCACATCACTGTGTAGATAACCTATTGTGTTAGTGCAAAAGAAAGACAGTTCATGGAGAATGTGCATTCATTTTAGAGAATTAAATAAAATTACAATAAAGAATCATTACCCTCTTCTTCGTATTGATGATTTGTTAGATCAGTTAAAAGAAGCAATTTACTTCTCTAAATTGGACTTGCAAAGCAGCTACCATTATATCAGAGTTGCAAAACATGATGTATGGAAGACTGCTTTCAAAACAAAGCAAGGACTCTATGAATGGATTGTTATGCCTTTTGGCTTAACTAACGCTCCAGCTACATTCATGTAAGTCATGAATGATGTATTTAGAACATTCATTGATGATTTTGTAATAGTTTATGTAGATGATATTCTTGTTTTGAGTAGAATATGGGATGAACGTGTAAAGCATGTAAAGTAGATTTTAGATGTTTTGAAAAGAGAAAATCTCTATGTAAAACTGTCAAAATGTGAATTTGGCATAACATCTTTGAATTATTTGGGTTATATTGTAGGGGGTAGTGAGTTGAAGATAGATCCCTCTAAGATTGAAGTCATTGTAAATTGGCCTAAGCCCAATACTAGTACAGAAGTTAGAAGTTTCTTAGGGGTAGTGCAATATTGGAGAAAATTTATTGCTCACTTTTCTTTGATTGCATCTCGTTTACATGCTTTGGCAAGTGTGAAACAGGTGTTTCAGTGGGGAGGCAAACATCAAAAAGCCTTTGACACATTGAAAGAAAGGATCAATACAATGCCAGTACTAGCATTGTCAGATCTTCAGCATCCATTTGAGATTGAGACATATGCAAGTGAATATGCCATGGGGACAGTGTTGATACAACACAAGAATCCTATATGATTTCATTCTGAGACATTCACATCAGTAGTAGTTAACTATCCTACATATGATAAATAATTGTATGTATTATTTCAGAGTGTTAAAAAGTGGAAACATTACATAATGGGTAAATAAATAGTCATACATATAGATCATCAACCACTACAACACTTACACTCACAAACTAAATTGCAACAGTCATGACATTACAAGTGGATGGGTTTTCTACAACAGTTACATCTTGTTATCAGATATAAGAAGGGCATACATAATAAGGTTGCAGACATGTTATCAAGACCAATTATAAATGCATCCACAATACTTGAGCATAATTCAGTAACTCATGAAAGTTACATCAAACAATATGCTCTAGACATGGATTTTAAGGATGTATATGCAACTTTAAGTCATGGCAAATAGGTAGAAGAATTGGATTATTTTATAAAGGACAAACTCTTATATCATTTGGGAAAGTAATGCATTTCACAAACTGAAAGACTTAATATAATTCAAGAGGCACATACTTCTCTCATATCGGGTCATTTTGGTGTAAGTAAAGCAGTTGCACAATTACAAAGATTTTGCTATTGGCCACAAATGAATGAGACAATTTCTAGATATATTAAAGGATGTACTATGTGTGCTACAAGCAAGCCAAGTAATAGAAAATTAGGCTTGTATACTCCTCTTCCAATTCCTTCTCGTCCTTGGGAAAGTGTTTCCATGGATTTTGTTTGGGGATTGCCAAAGTCTAGAAAGAGTCATGATTATTTGTATGTAGTTGTGGATAGGTTCAGTAAGATGTGTATTTTGACACCATGTAATAAACAGGTCATAGCTAAACATACTATAAATTTGTTCTCTCAAAATATATGGATTCATTTTGGGTTACCCACTTCTATTGTATCCGATCGGGATTATTAATTTGTCGGGAAATTTTGGTCAAGTTTATGGGAGTTAATGGACACAAAGTTAAAGAAGAGCACGGCATTTCATCCGCAAATAGATGGTCAGACAGAAGTGGTTAATAGGATAGTGATATAGTTTTTTCGAGGATATTGTAGCAAGCATCCCAAAATTTGGAACGAGCATTTGTGTTATGTGCAACATGTTTACAACCATGCAAAACATTCTTCTACTCAATGATCTCCTTTTGAGACTTGTTTTCATTTTATACCAAAGTCTCCATTGGATTTTGTCTTTGGTAAAGACATAACAGTTGATGGATACAATGATGTGGACAAAGCAACCAAGTTCATTGAACAAATCCAGGAAATTCACCAGGTAGTTCAGGAACAACTAGAAAGAAGCCAAGCAAAGTATAAGGTGTGACATGACAAGTATCAAGTTGAGAATAGTTTGCAAGTTGGTGATTAAGTCTATTTGTACATTAGCAAAGATAGATTGCAAGGGGAAGGTAAAAACTTGAAACCAATTAGATATGGTCCTTTCAAAATACTTGACAAAATTGGTGAAATTCTTTTCCGCTTAGATCTACCAGCTTATATGCAAATCTATTCTGTTGTAAATGTTGAAAACTTGCGGTTGTATGAACCTTCATTGATTGAAGATCCCAAAGAGCAAGGTCAGCGGCCATCCATTGAACATCTTTTACTTGAGTATCTCAATGAGCTACAGGAGGACATAGTTCTTGACAGGAGGATAAGGACTTCGCGATGGGGAAATGTTGAGTATCTTCAAGTTGGACTCAAAGGTACAAATGCAGGTAGAACATGATGGATAGAGATTGGAAAAGTGAGGGAACTTTATCCTCACTTATTGGACAGCTAAAACCAACTTTTGGTGGACCAAAAGCTTCGAGTGGGGAGAAGTGATCCAAAATGAATTTAGTTTTGCCTCCATATCAAAGTCTTAAAACACAAATGAAAGTGGAACCAAGTCAATGGTCAATGGTCAACAGTCAATGCCTACATCAGCAGGACACGTGGTAACCCGAGAATGAGTCACAGGTTCTCGATGATGTCAGCAGAGAAGGTGACATGGCAATTTCTAATTGGTTCACATGGGCCAATCCGGTGCTAACACTTGGCAGCCCAGATTTGGTCAATGTCGGCATGAAATCCCAATGTGGCGGATGAGAAAGAAATTTGGCAGACTGTTAAAACTGACAAAAATTGCAGGGAAGTGGTCATCGTCCTATCAGAGGAGATCGACACATATCATGTCAGAACACGCAGGCAAGTTAACGTTCTAAACGGACACGATGTGGTTATTAAAAAGAAGTTTAACTTCTTTGATTTCTAGCAGGAAAATGGGAAGTGGTATCTCGCGCGCCCTAACGGTGGTAAACTGTTTTTCAAAAATTCACATGATTAACCTTAGCATGCGCCATGTAGCACGAGAAAACCACTTTTCTCGCACACTCTTGATCTGATATCGATCGTACAAGATTTCACGCGAGATTGCGTGACAATCGTTCGATTGGAGAGGTCACATTGATGGTGGAGATCGTTCGGGCTAGTTGGCGAGCGGACGACATGATAGTTGTTGGATCATATGGGACAAATCGACAGTGGAGATTTGGAGGCTATAATAAACTTGTATTTATTTTGGTGTAGGGATTTCCGCCAGAAAAAGGCCAAAGGTCGAGGTCAACCCCACAACCACCGGTCCTCTGATTTTATGTTATCGCATTATCCCACATTCACCACAAATTGCAACTGCATGTGGTATATTAATACCATATCACTGAGAGATAAAAGCGATTATGGTTTTGGACCATTCCAAGGGGTTTGGAGATCACAGTGGCCAAAGACGGTCAAAATTATATTTGTTTGACTCGAAATCTCAAGTTGAACACAATGGTGATGTTCATTTTCTTATTTGAGACTCCGTTTTCAAGCTCATACATGTAACAACTATTTGAAAACAAAATAAAGATACATGTAAAAACAAAATAAAGATACATGTAACAGCTATTTGAAAACAAAATAAAGAGGTCAGCACTGGAAGCAAAAGGACCAAAAAATGTACCCAACAAGTCTAGTGAACTACTTTATTAAATTTGGTTGTGTTGGTGTGTTTGAATGTGTTTTCAAATTATTTATCAATTTGTGTTATTCGCAATCTTTTCGATCCATTGCACTACATAATATAAGCAAACTCACACATAATTTATAATACCTTTTTCATTAACTGATTAATAATAGAATACGATAAGTATGTGCACAATGCTTCCTAATAGATTGTTCTTCTTTTAACACTAACTGTGTAGAAAGAAATATAACCTTTGCTTGAATTTACACACAAACTCCCTGTAAGTCTGATATTTGATTTCATAAAATTGCAAATGTAATGTAAGTCTGATATTTGATTTCATAAAATTGCAAAGTAATCGTACTCATAGGATGCTATACCCCTCTTCTCAAAAAAGTGTGATGAAATATTTGAAATATTAAAATGCATATGTGGTCGTTAGTTTCAAATATCGACTGGCTAGAGATTTGTAGCATGTTTGCCTTACACTTGGATGATAGCGCGTCATAGAAAAGGTACTGGTTTAATTCGTGCGTCATTAAAAATTTCAAACTGGCCGGCCCATAAGCCCGACGGGCTTTATATTTTGTTACAAAATTTTACTTTTAGAGAAAGCATATATCCAAATTTAGAGTATATTTAAATAATTATTTTAAGAAAAATAGTACATTGAATGTAGTTTAACTATATTTTTTTGCCTTAAAAATCAATGAAATTTTGGTAATAGTTTCATAAAATCTCGCAGAGATTTTTGTAAATTTAATTATAGTCTGGTCAACTTTAAAATTTTAGGTGTTTTTCAAATTTTTGATAATGCTGAATTTATTTTCAGCATAGAAAAACATGATTCAAACACTGCTAATGCAAAATTTCTAGAATTTTTTTTGCCAAATTTCCAATTATTTTTGGAAATCCAAACAATTCTTCAAGATAAAGTGTAAATTTATGATTAAAACCATTTAATAACCCAACAATTTCTAAATTTATGATTAAACCATTTAATAACCAATTAAATTGGATATTGTAAAATATTTTGAAAAATTAATAAACTTTTAGAATATTTTGAAATATGTCCATAGTAATGATCATTGAATCTGCAATCCATATATAAAAACGCTGTATTCAAAATTGATATTACAAATTACACCATTTTATAAAAATTTGAAAGAGAGACTGCAAGACTGAAATTCCTTGAAAGCAGTGGCTAAACATTACATTTTAACCAACCATCCACTAAAGATTGGGAAAGGCTAGGATCTCAACGAAAATGAAAACTATGCATCAACCTTCGGCACCGAAGTGATATGTTGCTCGTGGCGGCGTCTACACAACTATCATAATTTGGAAGAATTAACTCTACAAAATAGGCAAACTTTCTACACTATCTGTACGCTGCAGGCCGTCTTCGTCGGCAGTGGCGCTCTGACGCTGGATCCGTGTAAACTCGTTCCAAATGCCATGAAACTCGGCTCCACTAAGTATGAATTCTTCATGCTGTGTCGATACAAAAACATTTTGAATCACTGCATGTTCATTCTACTGCCAAATGTCATCCTGCCAAAGAGGTGCGTAAACGGCATCTGAAAACATAATATCGCCTTTTGAATTTCCATCCAAAAGGTTCATGATTATTCCAAGCTCGACGGCAGTATGGTCCATGAAGATGCCAGGCTCTGGACTGACATAGTCGTAAAACGTAAAATTTCCTTCGAAATGCATGTCTGCTGTGTCAGAATCCGAGGTCGCTTGAGAATTCACTTCCGTTATTTCACCTTGTTTAATTGAACCCACCTTACTGATGCCATCGTCATCTGCTCGCCCATTCAATCCGATTTCATCCTCCATGACCCCGTTCAGCCTCTCGTCCTGGAACTGAATCGCTCTGTGTGTTTCTTCTGGATTACTGTTAATAGCATCCATATTATCGATCTTCTCAACTAAAGCCATAATAAAACTATCATGCACCAACCTTCCGGTATTAGTTCTCTTTGCCTCGGGCAATGCCAAACCGCCATTCCAATACCCATCTGTCCCTCGCTTATTCTGAAAAACTAGTGAGGAAGAGGCCATTTCTGAAAAAAATGCTGTGATTAAAAGTTAAAACATAATAACAAATACAACTACAGATAGTCTCGTTTATATATGCTATGCTATCCTTTTAACTTCAAGGTATGATAGATGTCAGGCGTCAATTGGTCAGTACTTGTTGTCTATCGAGTCCACCGCTCTAGCAAAAAAGGATTCTCAGGTGAAAAATATTTTAAGAAATCTAATTTTAGGATTGATTGACTTTTTTGAGGGCCTATTGGTCAGTACTTGTTGTCGATCGAGTCCACCGCTATGGCAAAAGTCTATCGAGTCCACCGCTATGGCAAAAAGAATTCTCGGGTGAAAAATATTCTAGGAAATCTAATTTTAGGATTGTTTGACTTTTTTAGGGTCTATTGGTCAGTACTTGTTGTCTATCGAGTCCACCGCTCTGGCCAAAAGGAATTTTGGGTGAAAAATATTTTAAGAAATCTAATTTTAGGATTGTTTGACTTTTTTGAGGGCCTAAATAGATTCAGCACCACGGCATCCAAATTCCCAAAAATCTTATCTAAAACCTTGCAGCTTTACGGTTATAATTTAGATTTCCAAAATTTTTGGTATTTCAAAATTTCTATGGTTTTTAGCAAAATT
Source organism: Pinus taeda (assembly GCA_000404065.3). Taxonomy (NCBI): domain Eukaryota; kingdom Viridiplantae; phylum Streptophyta; class Pinopsida; order Pinales; family Pinaceae; genus Pinus; species Pinus taeda. Next base: position 3,156 of record APFE030903127.1, on the reverse strand, counting down.
TTAATATGGTGTTTAATTTTATTTTCTTTGGAAATCACAACCAATACATATGGAATTATGGATTCATTATAATATGGTACTTGCCTTTTTTTAAGATAATAACCAATATATAAAGTTATTTGTCCATTAATACCCTAAAACAATATATGCCACCTGTCAGATTTAACTAAATACATTATGGGAGGGATGGCATATACCACCCTGCCTACTAATAGACAAAGAACTCCATATATTATTATATATTTAACATTTGGACAAATGTAAATCGTTAATTGGTCGTTTATTCCTTACAACGGTTCAAAGTTTATTTCCGGCTACACACCACCGGGAAGGACTGAAACCTGTCAAAAAGACAATAAGTGACTTGCAGTTGATGGATGAGAAGATATTAAAGATTGACTGAAATCTCGCATGAGGTTAAACTTTCCCAACAAACCCGAAGTACTTTTCAGCTTATCTTTCCTTTGGTTCGTTCAAAGAGTTTTCGTAGAACATACGTAAAGCTACTGGCGGTTGAAGGTTTCCCACGTACACACGTAAGGTAGTAGGTTAGAATCTAAACTGATCATGTTCGTGATTAAAATCAGATAGGCCACAGTAGTGGCTTTCCCGTCATTTCGCATTCAGCATCAAGCAGGCCTGGAATTTCAAATCTCATTTGCCTGTCAAATGAAAATTTGATGACGTTTTTGCATTTTTCATGCCCTTCATTTTACGTTCCAGACAAATTTGTGAGTGTCAACCTCCTTGTATTTAGAACATCTTTTTCAACTACTCTTGCATCTCAACTTTCATTAATGTCCCTTCGAGAATGCCTTGTTTTTTCCTAAGTTACTCTATGTGTTTCGATAAGTTGATCTGATCTAAAATTGGTACAAATACAATAGGTTTATATAGGGTTTTTTAAATTGTTGTGAGATCCAAGTTTTCCATACTTAGGAAGATAAGTTGAGAGAATATCACAACTATATCTAACAAACACAATTAAAATTTAATCCTCTAGTAATAGCATTAATGTAAGTTAGAGCTCCCATCAATTATAGTTCCAAAGAATTGTCATGACCCAGAACTAGGACCAAGAAAACTCTAATAAACAAAGTTATTTTTCATTAAAGTTCATAGTCCCTCCATAATTCCCTAGTCAAAATTCTCGTTGGCTAAGGACTCTAACAAATATTTTTTGGTCAAATGTTGATGAGTGTTCCTATTGGAAAAACAGATTCAACAAAGAATAACTTTGACCAAGCCTATATCTCTGTGCCTTCTCTTTGAGTTCCTTTTATTGAGAAGTCATGCTAGTGATACTCCCAAGGAACTTTCCAAGAGAAATACCTTTGACCAAGGAACTATGACCAATGAACTACGATTGTCTTGTTCCCTAATCGATTAGTTAAAATTCATGTTGATCATAGTTCTAAGGATTTTCTTGATTAAGAACTCTAACTAACAAAAGGATGGAAAACTGTAATAGATATGAGCGCTTTGATAAAGAAACTGCAACTAATAAGAACTTTGATTAATGAAATTAGGTCAACAAAAAATATAGCCATAGGAACCATTAGTCATGAAGGAACTTTTAATGAAGGAAAAAGAATAAGAACTTAGTTAATATTCCTATTAAATAGATAGATTTCCCATCTATCTATTATAAAATATTCCACTTCTATTTTAATATCAATTACATATAAAATAATTGAAAATAAATATTTATTATAAATAAAACATTCCAATAATCTTAATAATAAAAGGAAGATGCATATGTCTTTGATATATAATATCAAGAAGTAGTGTCATCTTTTAATATGAAATTGATAGAGTGTTTTAAGTTCAAATATATTATGAACTAGAAAATAAGAAGATAAGTTTTTGAGGTGAAATGTTTTTGAAATTTATTAAGATTTAAAAAAGAAATCATATCTGAATTTTCTAAATACATAAAGTACAAACTAAATAAAGATGACTCTTTGAAATTCCAGTAAGGAATTTGATGCATATTAATGCCATGCAAGTAGAAACTAAATAGAAACGCTATTGGGAATTCCTTTACCAGTGAGTCCTCCCGAAGTTTTTGGATAAGCAAAGTATAAGGAACCTGAGCAGGACCACACCTGTTCTTCAACTTTTCTGCTGCATCTTGGTTTCACTCTCTTATATTTTTCTCAATCTCTTTTAGCTTCATACCGAACCGTTCAAAAGCTTCTGTTGCATGTTCATCCCGCTCCATTCACTCGTGGCTCTCTGTCCTACATATACCTCGTTTGTGGAGTGCGTGGATAGAATTTCTATCAACGCTATGCCCAATGTCGTTTGAAATTGGTTGCTTATTGTTCTCAGCAAACACAAGTCCGGATTCTGCACCAGCTCTGAGAATTCTTCAGACCCTTCTTCCGGGATTAACCTTCTGCTGATGGTGGGCCGATTTGGCATGTATCCTGCGTATGGGTATTGCCCGAAATTAACTGCAGCGTGAAGAGCAGAGGCCAGCCATATGATTGTTGTTATTGCTTTTTCAACAGGCTAGAAAGGGAATGAAGGAGGCGATGAGAGTGGCAAATAGAGATTGGAGGAAGGGCAATGAAGCAGCGGAAACCTCCATTGTTGGACTCGGTGTTTCTGCCTTCACCTCTGGGACTTCTGCTGTGCCCACCATTACCATTAGAACGAGCAAGAGAGCTGCAAATGTGTAGTTTTCTGTCATTGTTGCTCACACCCATAAGGTTTCTCTCTGCGAACATTTAGAATGTAACGAAGGACAAGCTTTTTCGAATCGAATCTCGATGGTCGAATGGAAGAGGATTTCATTTCAAAAATTAGGCGCACAACTTGATTTTGAAATCCTGGCGGCAATACCGAATTTGAAATCTTGGGCGCAATACCTAATTTGAAATCCTACAACATTCAATGCGAATCTGAAATAATAAATTAGAATTACTGCCATTCCCTGCAAACAATAAGGCACATTCCGTCAGTCTTTTCCAGTGGAGACTCAAGACCTTTCCCATTGAAACTTATTTATTGATATATATAATTCACGAAAATTTAGGTGGAAAGGATATACCTTATTATAGATTTTGACGGCTTCAATTCTAAACTGCACGTCATTTTGACGGTTCGCTGGTTTACAAAGTCCGTCAAGTTTGACGGGGAATATTTTTC
>APFE030903120.1:0-12070 GCA_000404065.3 Pinus taeda | reverse complement strand
CTAGTCCAAAGTTCAAATGGATTCATTACCAAGGAAGCGGAACAGAGGAGCAGCAGTTGACCGTGCCAATTTAGAAAGCACGGCTCGTCTACGCAATGATGGTGAGTCTTCCACATCATTAGCCTCGCATCTTTCTTTCCAACAGCAGAGGAAGCGGACAAAGGGCTTAGATCTGCATCCTGCAGCAGCTTCCGTTGCTCCTCCTCCTTCAAGAAGGGGTTGTTTCCCTACTCCACCAGAAAGAGGATTGAAGAGAAAGATTGGCTGTATTCTTGCTTCTACTCGGACTGGTAGGAAGCGAAAGATTGAAAAAGATTATGATTTCGGCCTCGAATTAGGACGAGGCAAATTTGGTCTGGTGAGAATATGCAAGAGCAAAGCGACTGGGGAAGAGCTCGCCTGTAAGACTCTGCCAAAAAAGACTGAAGAAAATGTGTATAAGGAGATTGAGATTATGCAGCATCTGTCAGGCCATCCTAATGTCGTCACACTCCGAGCGGTGTATGAAGATGCAGAATCTTTGCATCTTGTGATGGAGTTATGCACTGGTGGACGCCTCACTGACGAGATGTCTCGGACTGGATGCTACTCCGAGCATCAGGCAGCAGACTGTCATGAGTTGGGCGTCGTCCATCGGGATATTAAACCTGAGAATGTTCTCAGAACCAGTTCTGGACAACTGAAGCTAGCTGATTTTGGCTTGTCCACGCGGTTTGCAAAAGGTATTTGTTTGTCCTTTGTGGTTGTTCTCACTAAACATGTACACAAGAACATTATCATCATTATTAAATAATTCACCAGTTTTCTTTATGTATTTGACTGAGAGTACATTTTCACATTCAAACAGAGTACATTTTCACATTCAAACAGGTCAAAATTTATCATGTACACAAGAACATTATCATCATTATTAAATAATTCACCAGTTTTCTTTATGTATTTGACTGAGAGTACATTTTCACATTCAAACAGGTCAAAATTTATCATGTACACAAGAACATTATCATCATTATTAAATAATTCACCAGTTTTCTTTATGTATTTGACTGAGAGTACATTTTCACATTCAAACAGGTCAAAATTTATCATGTACACAAGAACATTATCATCATTATTAAATAATTCACCAGTTTTCTTTATGTATTTGACTGAGAGTACATTTTCACATTCAAACAGGTCAAAATTTATCTGGAGTGGTAGGGACTCCTTCATATGTTGCCCCTGAAGTTTGGGCAGGGACGACTTATTCAGAAAAGGTTGATGTTTGGGGGGCTGGTGTCCTCCTACATGCCCTTTTGATAGGCATATTACCATTTCGAGGAGCATCTATTGAAGCCATATTTGAGGCAATAAAACTAGTACAGTTAGATTTTCATTCTCAAGTGTGGCAGCCCATATCAGGGCTAGCAAGGGATTTGCTATCAAGGATGCTTTCAAGGGATGTGGAAAAGAGACTTTCTCCGCAGGAAGTACTGAGTGAGTAAATTTGTTGCATTGCTGATAATTAAATATTTTTGTATATCTACTATCTTTATTTTCTCTTAAAATGTAATTATGACCATATTTGCATCATCTGTGGCTGCAGGCCACCCTTGGATCAAGTTTTACACGGAGTCTAATGTAAAGATTCCACCCAGCATTCCTTACACGGAGTCTAATGTAAATATTCCACCCAGCATTCCAAAAGGGAAAAACTGTTTCCTTGCTGTGAAGGATCAATGCTTAGAAGAAACCCCACTTCCATTGTCTTCATATAAAAGGGAGAAAAGAGCAAATTCAATTCCAACAGAGTATGGAGATGGGACTTTGCAGGGTTTCTCACGTCTAAGACAGCCGGGGATTGATATCCAAGCAGCAGGGACATGTGAAATTGTAGATGCCCTTGCAGCTGCTATTTCACAGATGACATTATCTGAGCCAAAAAGGAGCAGACCGTGTGTTCCTGCAGGACCTGTTCCACTGCAGTGGTCGTCTCACATAAAACGCAGATTCTGTATAGCATTTTGAAAGCATGCCATTGCTATTGATGACTGTTGCTGACTTGCAGTAAGTAAAATTGTTGAATTGCTGGGCATTAAACATTCTGCATATACGTGCTATCTTTATTTTCTCTTAGATTCAATTATCAATATACCACTCAATCATTCTGACAATATTTTCCTCTACTGCTACAGGCCACCCTTGGATCAAGATTTACACAGAATCTAACGTATAGATTCCGGCGAGCTTGTCAAAAAGAAAAAAAGCTTATCCTGGTTGTTAATGGTGAATGGTTAGACTAATCTCCACTTCCATTACCTCCATTTAGAAGGGAGAGAGCATACAGAACATGGATCTTTCCTCTGGCCTTTGCAGGGTTTCCCACATCTAAAACACCTAGCGCTTGATGTCCAAGCAGCAGGGAAATATGATCTTGTAGATGCTCTTGCATCTGCCATTTTAGTTATAGAACTATTTGAGCCTAAATGGAGTAGACCCTGTGTTCCTGCATACCCTGTTCTACTCTAGTGCTTAAGTTACAGCTTGTGTACAGCATTTGAAAGCGTGCCATTGCTGACTGTTACTGACAGATAGTGATCATTATTTATTGATGGCGCGGCTCAAGATGTTTATAATGGAGGTGCGACTAATATCATGTGTTGATTGATTCATTCACTAACAGAAGGTGAACACTAAAAAAATATCTTAACATGAGTGACTCCATTGTTTGTGCCCGCTTAAGGAGTGCCCTACTATTGAGTCCACTGAACATTGATAAATACTGAACATGTACAGGAATTGAATAGTTTGTTTTGTCATTTATACACATCTCTCACTTAAATGAAGTGAGAAAGCAGTTGGAAAAATAACCAATAAAGCAATAAATAACCATTTGCTCTGGCAGGAACATGATAATCTTCCCTAAAGCAATAAATAACCATTTGCTCTGGCAGGAATATGATAATCTTCCCTTCTCTTGCATGGTACCTACCCACTTTGTGAAAAGGGCCTTTTTCTTAGCTTGTCATGTTGTAATGCCGATGCATGTGGGTGTGCCTTTCCAATAAAATATGAAATTGTTCTTTTATTTGTGTATTTATGGTCGTCGTATGGGCTTGTATATTCCACCATGCTGAAGACGTTTCCAGGGGTGTCCCTATCACTTAAAAATATAACCTTCAGTACTGTGTTGTTGCCAAGAAAAGGTAATTGTTGATGTAGAACATATGGTTTTTTTGGGCTGAAATACATAAATACTATTGGGTTCAGAGGATAAAAATAAAATTGCTTGTGAGTTGTTGTAGTAAATAAAATAATACGAGTTTGGTGGCTGGCAAACATCTCTGTAGATATTGAAGGTTTCAAAACCCTTCCATTCTAGGTTTGTGAACCTTGTCCATGCAACCACTGAATGCTAAATTTAGATTCAGCAATAGTAATTCCAGAAAATATAAAAAAATCTTGGAGAGATGGTCCAGGAGCTGGATGAATACATTCTCAAGGCTTTTAAAGGAGGTAAAGAGGTTTCAAAATTTTTAGATACAAGCCAGGTCTATTTGAAACATAATTTTGGCAAAGCCTAAGAGTAAAGATATCCATCACTTTAATTTGCACTTGACTATATGTAATTTTCCATCCCAGGTCATCCATGGATGTTAATATAATTTCTTTTTATCCTGGTTTCCTTGGTTTGTGGTTTTTATATAGTTTTTGATATATTTTATATAAAATTCAAATTTCAAGCTCCCGCACAGTCGAATTGAGAAATTTGGTATCAACTCTTATAATCTACTGATAACAAACTTTTGTGTACCCGCTTATTTATAACTAATGACAAATTGAGTTAACGGTATATACCTCAGAAATTCTTAACTTCTTCAAGGATAAGGATTGTTGTCTAAATTTACAGATGGATTGTTGTCTAAATTTACAACCCAAATCTTTGTTCACGTTTTCTTGTGAACCCTAATATGAGATGACTTTGAAACTTCCATGATGCATGCATCTATACATATGTGAGTTTTTCTGATTTTAAATATAAAAAATGCCTGTTTTCTTTGAGATAAAGAACTTTTATATGGCTCAGTCAATTTGCTTCTATGTCATATAGGCAACAATCACTGCTTTGCTAAAGTTTTCAGTGCCTTGTCTTGGAGTTGGTCTTCGAAAACATATTTTGTCGGCCAAGATACTTTTGAATTCCTCAACACTGATGAGCCTTAAACACGAAGAAGCCATCGCTCAACCCTGCAGAGACTTTATGCTTGGGAGAAGATGCTTTATGACGAAGTTAGGGTGTTTATATTTAAACTTGAATTATTTTTCCTTGTTTTTGTGATCCAATATATTGAAAAATTTACTAGTACGTAGTGAATAGAATCATTTGTTTTGTTTATAGTGATCCATAGTACAAATTCACTTCCAGTATATCTTTGTCGTGGACCAGCTGAATCCAGAGAAATTACATTATTCTCATGTAATATTTTGAGAATATTCAAAGCCTTCTGAAATCAATGTCGTGTATTGATATTTTGGGTTTCCAGATTCACTGTGTTTGAGAAATTCATGCCGACATTTCAGACCTGTGATGCAGAGTCTATCTTGAGCATAGAAAGATCAAGTCAGGACTCAGAACCTACAAGAAGGATGCACATCTTCATGTTTCTTCATGTTTTGTTTGGTTAGGCTTAGCTTTGTCTAACCTGATGTAACTGTTGGATTTTTCATCTATTCTTTTGATGGCTTCACAGAGTGGAGAATCTGTAAAGATAATCTAGCCTAATATCCAAAGAGAATAAGCTTGCAATTTATCCATTATTTAACCTCATATCTACTAAATTGACCAATTATGTGGCTAATGACATACTCGTGCCGATTCGTAGTTTGCATTGGTCTAATTTGGACGTTCCAGAATGCCATTGATATATTTATGTGTTGTATAGTATTGGCAAATGTTCGCAAACAATTTAATATCAATGTTTATTAATGATTTAATGAATAGATAAACAATCTAATACCAATGTTTATTAATGATTTAATGGACAGATAATTTTCAGAAGTTAGTCTTTGGTGGTTTTTCAACCTTGTATCCAATTTCTGATGAGGTAGCTGGGTGGGCTTGATGTATGGTTTTAGTATATTTGGATGTTTATTAATGATTTAATGGACAGATAATTTTCAGAAGTTAGTCTTCGGTGGTTTTTCAACCTTGTATGCAATTTCTGATGAGGTAGCTTGGTGGGCTTGATGTATGGTTTTAGTATATTTGGAGATTGTTGAAAAGGTAACAACAAAAAATCTTTTAGAATATGGATCAAATATCTCTAAGGAATTTTCCATTAAATCTAAGAAATTCTTAGCTTGGACCAATTGGTCATGTATCATAGTTAAATGGAATACTCTGAACCTACCATTTTTTATTACTATTAACTCAAGGTTTAATTTTATTTGAATGCAGCTCAACTTTCTCATTTTTTAAAAGAAAAAGTCAACCCTCCATTTTCTGGACATGAAAGTGCCTTCTCTTCACTATACAAATAAAGCAATAAATGAACATTTGCTATAACATGAACATGATAGCCTTACCTTCTCTTGCAGGGTACCTACCCACTTTATGAAAGGGCCTTTCCTTTGCTTGCCATGTTGGAATGCCAATCCATGTGGGTGTCCCTTTCCAACATATTATGTAATTGTTTTTTTTATTTGTGTATTTATGGTCGTCATATGGGCTTGTATGTTTCCTATAGTTAGGCTATCCACTTGGGGTGACGTTATTGGATTGCGCATAATGCTCTATCATGTCGAAGAGGCTTCCAATGCTTGCCCCCATTACTTGTTAGTTTTTGTAGTGGATAAGAGAAGATACTAAAAATTTCTTGATGAGTTTTAGTTGTTGGCAAATATTCTAGAGGGTTTCAAAACTCTTCCGCCATTGCGGTGCTGTGACCTTTGTGCATGCATTCATTGAATGTGAAATTCAGATTAGCAATGTAATTTCCAAAAACCATAAAATTTTTGGGTAGATGGTCCAAGAGCTACAGGAATGCATTCTCAAGGTCTTTTTTTAAAGTTTTTAGATAACTGTGATTTCCACTTGACTATATATAACATACTCTATAATTCTCCATTCCATTGAGCTTTGGTCATCCATGAATTTTAATATAACTTATTTCTATGCTAGTTGCCTTGCTCTCTATATTGTAAAGAAGTTTGGATATATTTCCATATCAGATTCAAAGTTTTTAGGCTCCCTCACAGTCCAAATGAGAAGTTTGCTCTCAACTCTTATAATCCACTGAAAGCAAACTTTTGTGTACCCGCAAATTGAGTTAAATTGTGGATGCTCAAAAATATGAGGCTCTCTCTGTTTTTCCTACCTTCTTAACTTTTTCAAGGATGAGGATTGTTGTCTAAATTTACAACCCAAATCTTTGTTCATGTTTTCTTGTCAACCCTTATATGAGATGACTTTGAAACTTCCATTGTGCATGCATTTGTACATATATTTCTTGTGTTTTTTTTAATATAAAATATTCTTGTTTTCTTTGAGATAACGAACTTTTTTATATGGTTGAGTCAATTTGCTTGTATGTGCTATAGGGAACAATCACAACTTTGCTAAAGTTTCCAATGCCTTATCTTGTAGTTGGTCATCGAAATTACCTCTTGTCTAAAAAGATACTTTTGAATTCCTCAACATTGATGAGCATTAAACACAAGGACACCATTTCTCAACCCTAGAGAGACTTTATGCATGAGAGAAGAGGTTTTATGAGGAAGTTGGGCTATTTATCTTTAATCTTGAACTTTTTTTCCTTGTTTTTATGATCCCATATCCCATATATTGAAAAACTTCTTTAGTACTTAAATAGTGTTTCATCTTCCCGGATGCGGGTGCCAGCTAGCAATATAGGGTTGACGGGACAGGGGTCTCGTGAAGGTCACGTGCCCATCACGCGCAAGGCTCACTTGGGATATGGAGGAGCTGGTCACTCCCGGACGGTGGCTTTAACAGCCACAAGATGGCAGGCCGAGAGCATTAACACTCCGGTCTCCCTCGGTTGCGCTACCCCTCTCTGCTCTGTGATGGATGTGATAGCTACCATTATGGCGGACGACCACCGAGGTAGAGCTGGAAGCTCTATTTACAGCGGCCCTCTCCGCGTCCTTGTCCATCTGCATTCTGATCTCTGGTTAATTTGCATCCAATTTCTGGTTAACACAGGCTCTGCCCTGTACTGTCACAACTCGAACCTGCTTGTTCAGCTGAATCATTCCCTAAACTTCCCTGCCAGTATGGTCAGTGAGCTCCAAAGGATGCTGAGCCGTCGGGGCTCCAGCAAAGGTGGCACCTCGCAACGCCCAGCTGCGGAGGAGACCCACCCACCTTGTCATTGTCGCACTGTCACTGCTTCTGCCACTGCCCCAGCTCTGTCGCCTCAAATCCCTCTCGGCCTACCCAATTCCTGGAGGCTAGCTCCCCTGGCACCTCCGACGCACCCTTCTTTGGCTCCGCCATCTTCTCCTTTGACAGTTGCCTGACTCGGCCGCGTATTAACGCCCACATTTCAGTTATGTTTATTGATGTATCTGAGGAGGAAGGAGGCACCAGCTCTCCGCCTGATCTTGCACCTCGGAGAGACGAAATCCACGAGGCTAACTTGGGCCAGGCAGACAAAGGAAATTCCGTTGAGGAGCCGAATCCTCAGAAGGATGGCAGTGAACGTCCACCTGCAGAGGCTGAGGAAGCTGCAACCACGGAGCTGGAGGAGGACTATTACAGACCCTGCCCGATCGTGGAGGAGGACCTGGAGGAAGAGCTCGTTGCTCCAATTCTGGCACTGATGCATGGTCCGAGTTGTCTTTGGTCAAGTTTTCCTCGTCCAATTGTCTTTGTTAGTTCATGTGTCGTTTTGTCAAGGCTGGTTATGCCGTAGACGTGTCATTTTGTCAATGATTTTGGGTTTTTTTGGGAATGAGACAGATGGCTGGTTTTTTGGGAATGAGACAGTTGGCCACAGTGGCTCTCCTCTGCGTGGGATTGTTGTTCTACATTTGGGCCTAGTTCACTGTTTTGGGTCTGGTTCTCCCCTGTGTGGGAATTTCTCTGGTTCTCCCCTGCGTGGGAATTCCTCTGGTTCTCCCCTGCGTGGGAATTTCTCTGGTTCTCCCCTGCGTGGGAATTTTTTGGGTCCTAATCGCAAGCATGGTCAAATGGTTGAGCCTCTCTGCCATTATCTCTAGCAGTAGGATCCCGCTGTAAAGCCTGATTGTAACTGTATTTTGGTCTCCTGTACATAATAGAATAGTCTAATTCAAAAAAAAAAGAAAAAAAGAAAAAAAAAAAGTGTTTCATCTGTGCGCGAGGACCTGATAGCGGGATCTAGTGCAACCTTCGCGATCGGTAGGAGGAAGTCGGGAGAGCGTGCGAGGAGCCACAATCAACCACGATACGGCACACAACTACAAAGCCATGGCCCCAGGAGGGGGTCGCGAAAAAGACCCACCCTTTCCACCTGAGCTAGCTACATTCCAGGATTTGGTTGCACCCTGCAATAAATAGCCAGGAACTGAAGACCAACAGAAGTTTGTAAAAGAAATGGAATCCATCCCCACAATTTCTCTATTGACTGAAGAACTGATTTGATAATCACCCTATGAGTGACCTCAGTTAATTAACTATTGAATGAAGGTATTATAGACTCGTGCTGGTATGTGTCTATGTGATTTTAGGCAACGGATCGATCAGATTGTGAAATACACAGACACTGGAAATATGGAAAATAGCAGAGAAACACAGTAAGCAAATACAAGAGCACAACAATTAATAAGGAGTTCACTCTATCCTCTAGGGCTACGTCTCCAGTCCAGCTCTCAGTGGTGGCCTTCTTTTATTATGTCTTTAAAGCAGAGAATTACAATGAGGAGCTCAAATTGAGTCTCATGAATAGAACAATGTTTGGTAGGGTGGTTCTTGGATCCCCCAAGCCACTAGAGTACACAGACTCTTTTCCATACCAAAACTTGACCTTTCTGGTCTTTAATGGGAGGAGCCCAATGTGGTGCTCGATTCCTGACAGATCCTCTCAGGGATTGCTCGATGCTGCCTTATGCTGTAGGTCAACTTGGCTCTCTGCCTTTCTGCTCTTTGCTTCACTATCTCTTCCTTTCTTTGTCTTTGTCTTCTTCTCTTCGCTTTCTCCTCTCGGTGTCTGTTCTTGGCTTTAAAGCCAATCAATCTCATGATTGTTTGCTTCCTCTTCTTCCTCCATCGGGTCGCCTGCTACTACTTGCTTGGAATTCACTGTCTTGGCATCATCATCAACGGCTCACAGGGAGTGGACACTTGTCCTCTTGTGAACTGCACTAGCTTTTCCTTGTCGGTTCAGTTTTTTTTTTTTTTTCGTTACTTTGTGGAATGAGTCATCCGCCAACTCGGTGGTCAAATCGGACATCAAAATTCTTTCTACTGTGGCTAAATCCCCTTTCAGTTCTTCCATCAGGCGTTTTCTCATCCGTTAGATTTGGAGCCCCCAGGTCCAACGTCATTTGCTCATTTTGTGCGGTTGACTTGCTTGACCGTTAGCGCATGATGAGCAGCGGTTTTCTCTCTCTGCCTGCCATGCGTCGGGTGCTGAGTGGAATCACTCATTTTTCCCCAAATCTGCTTACCACCCAAGGGTGCCTTCGATAAATACCGCCAGTTTTGGAGCGTAGATCCCACCTTTAGCTTTTAGAACTTTTCCCCACGGTTCTCCTGACTTCCACGCGACCGAGTACTCGAGGCCCTTCCTTCTTGAGGGGTTTTGCCAAGCGATGCCCAGCTAATCGCACATCAGAAACAACCTCCTTTTCCTAATCCTGGCTTCCTAGGTGCCAGTTTCACCTCCTGTGCAGTCTCCCTGGTCCTCGGTCAACGCGCTTTGACTGAGGTCCTTGTCGTTCCACACTGCCTACGAACTGCCACTATTCAGAGGTCTTTCTGATCGCTTTGTGCTCTTGAATTCGAAGTTTGTCCCAACCTGATACAGTCACAGTGCTTTGATTTTTCTTCATGGATCCAATTCGAATCACAACCTTCCCATTGAAAAAGATTTTGGACCACCAAAAGTTGGTTTTCAAGCATCGGCTAAGTGAGGGTACAATTTTCTCACTTGTCCAATCTCTACCCACTTTGCACTGCTCGACTTTGAACCCTTGAGTCCAATTCTGAGGTACTCAACATCTCCCCTGCGCGTTGTCCTCACCTTCCTATCCAGCACTGTGTCTTCCTTCAATTTATTAAGATATTCAGGTACCAGGTCATCAATAGAAGGCAATTGACTCTGCTCTTCGGGATCCTCAATCAATGAGGGTTCAAACAATCTCAAGCAATCTGCATTTACGACTAAGTAGATGTGCATGTGAGCTAGGAGATCAAGGCGAAAAGCATTATCACCAATCTTCTCAAGTATTTTGAAAGGTCCATACCTAATAGGCTTCAGCTTTTACCTTCACCTTGCATCCTGTCCTTGCTGATATACAGCCAGACTTGGCAACCAACTTGGAAACTATACTCCATCTGATGCTTGTCATGCCTTAGGAAGAATCCTAGAGAATATGGTCACTAAGGTTACTAATAGAAACAAATATACCTGGGGGAACAGTCTACGATCCGATACGCACGCAAGGGAAGAGTAGCAAGCTCAATCCCCTTGAAGGCTCCTCGACATAAACCGAGGTTTACCAACAAGTGACCTTAGGCTCCTCGACAATAATCCGAAGTTTACCGTTTGTAATATGTGAATATCTGGCGTCGTTCCCAATGAGGACGGATTGATTCCCACACTTGTTCGGACACGATCTCGTGCTTCTCCTTTAAGAGGAGCTTTCCCAGAGCATAGATGCAACAATTGGATTTCTCCTACCACAAGATAAAGCTACTCGTTTTTTTACTATCTTGGAGAGTTAATTACTCCCTACTCCAAGATACTAGCCTAAGCTATATTGGTGTATCAGAGCCCTAGAAACAAAAAATTTGCTAGATTGATTTTATATTAAGCGTGATTTTTAGTAGTTGTTGATTAAGTCAAGAGGTGATGGAGATGAAACTTATGGTGTAAAGACTCGACTCAAAAATCACTACAAAAATGCACTTAAGATGACTAACTAATCTTTTCTCTTCAATGAAGTTCTAGCTAGGAAAGAGTTCGAAGATGCAAATACTTAAAAAAAAAATCTTTCTTTAACAATCAAATCAAAAGAAGAGTATTCGTTTCAATGCACTAAAAAACGAGACAACTAATTATTTCCACAAGAATTTCTCTTTTCATTCGAAAAATAAAATGCTAGTAAGAACAAACTTTTTTCAAAAGAGGCCTTTCATTTTTTGTTAAAAAACATTTAAAACTATTGCTAAAGCAAATTTTTGATAAAACTATTGAATAAAGCAAACTTAAGATCTACAAACTAAGAAAACCTACTTGAAGTAGAAAGCTCACAAAAAGTCTTTTTGAGGATGTTTTACTTGGTCACAAGGAAACCAAGGACTAATTTGTCCAGAATCATAAATAAGTCAAGAACAACCAATTTTGTTTTCCATTTTAAAATGAAAATCCAAACTTTCAATCACAAGCTTATCGAAGTTTTGTAAAGAGAAAACTCAAAGCGGATTTCCCTACAGCCTCTAATCTCAGAGCCACTACACAACCAAATCGAAAAACAAACCCAACAAGCAAAACTCCTAGGAATTTCACCTAAAACCCTAATGCTAATGAAATTAAACCAAGGAAAGATTTCAACCAGTCATATGCAGGTATGGGCAGAGGATAACCACTAGAAAAACAAAATAAAACTAACTGAAAGAGAAAAAGTCAAAAATTTCAAAAATTTAGCAGGGTACGCAGGTGCAGAGCTTACCCAGGTGCAGGTACGCTTTGTGCACAAAGTAAACGTGTGTACAGGTATGCACTGTGATACAAGTGCAGACTGCGGACTTCGACCAAAGTAATGAAAAATAAAAAACAAAGATAAATCCACTAAGTCTACCCAAAGCCACACACAACAAGCCAAAAACAGAAACAAAAAGGCAAGTTTCTCAAGTCAAAGAAAA
>APFE030903119.1:0-35277 GCA_000404065.3 Pinus taeda | reverse complement strand
GAGTTTTAAAAACTTTTAGGGTTGGTAGAGTTTCATTTTAGTCGTCTTTTTTATACTTCTTTTGCATGAATATTTGTAGATCTTTCTCGTAATGGCAAATTCTAGTGATTCTGCAAACTAGTAATGGCAAATTCCAGTGATTCTGCAAAGAAGACAATTCTATGTTGAAATTTTGTTTTGGTCTTCTGCTGGTTCAAGAAATTCTTTTCCTCAATGTCCCTGTGGATGAGGAAGCTATCTGTTGTGAAAAAAAATTCTCGGAGCAAGGTTTGGTTTGCAGGTTTAATAGATTTTGGTAGCAGTTGACTGATCTGCACAAAGGGATTTATGAAACTTGGAAGTCACTTTTGACAGATGAGTTAAATATTTAACCATTGCCTCTAGCTTTTTTTTTTGTGGTTTTTGATAACAAAAGGACAAGAAAACCATTTACGAAGCTAGGTCTTGATTTTGGGGTAGTGTCTGTCTCTTCAAGTAACCCTTCACTCCCACTTTTGATCCAGTAACAGTATTAATCTCTAAGGCTCCAGTTTGGGTAAGACTTCTGAACATTTCCTTGCAATTTTGGAGTCTTCCATCACTTTCCTCTATTGGGAATGTGTCAGGAAAGTTTTATTGTCATTGTCCTGAAACAACAAATTTTTTCAAGGCTACTTATGCCTAAATATGTGTGAAGATAGACTTCAACAAGGATTTTCCCATGGAGATTAATCTAACAATCACAACTATGTTTGGTTAAAAAAACTTAACTATGAGAATATATATTTCTTGTGCATGAAATGGGGTGCGTAATTAAAAATTGCCCCAAGTATTTCAAAGATTGATAATAATAAAAAACTAAGACCCAAATGGTGGGAAGGAGCTCAAAATATTCACTATACTATATTTAAATACTATATTTAAATAGGATGTAATTCAGGATAAGAAAGAACCAAAAGACAAGAAGGAAGTAGATACAACCAAAGAAATTGCATCAACGACAACATAAGCCGAGTAGGAAATATTGAATGCCAATGAGTATCCTCCCAACCAAACAAAACTAGAAAAGCAACAAAGCCTTCTAGATAATTGATCCCCTCCTAAATCCACTAGTACTCTCGCTGAAAAAGCATATTCTTAGGCAGATCAGGTACATGAGGGAGAATCCAAATTTCACTTGCCAAAGAATGATATGTTGGAAATGGAAGAAAACATCAGCTAGACTCAAGTTGGGAAGAAAGGAAAAGGCATTTCTCCAAGGACAATAAGGAGTTAGACTAAGTAAAAAAAAAAAAGTAGTGAATAATGGAATGTAAATGTATTTGCATATTGGGAGTTTTTTTGTAGAATTTTTAGTTGGAAAGGGTTTGAAATTTTTGTGTCATGGGGAACTCGTTTAAGGGTTTAGATTGAGCCCGTGCTCAATTTAAAATCTTCAAGGAATAATAGACTATGTAAAGGTTATGGCCTAGTAACCAATTTTTTATTTTATTTTATTTATATATATTTTTTAGTTCTTATCATTTTTTTAAATAAAAATAAATAAATAATATATATATATATATATATATATATTATATATATATAATATTATATAAATATATCAGCCTAGGGTTAGCTCATTTGGGTAAAATAAGTGCTTGCCATCGGGGTCGCAGGGTCCAATCTCCCCGAACCCTTGGTCAGGCTTTGTAGTGGGATCGTGGGGCTAGATCCCTTGAGGTCGATCAGTCCTAAATTTTCCGTGGAGGTAGCGCCACCCCGTTTGCTAGGGTGTTCGTGAACCACCACAATATATATATATATATTTATAATATATAATTATATTTATATATCTATATATATAATATTATATGTAAATTAATTTCAAAATAAACACACGCACATACACACATATATAAACTCTGAAATAAAAGATTCAAGAGCTAATGGGTATCCCAACAAAGTTGCAAAACCTTATATATGCAGGAAAATCAATGCAAGAGGACTTCAAGGTGTAGGATTATGGCATTGGCCCTGATGCGACTATCATCCTCAATTTGAGACTTCTTAGAGGATGTCCTCGATCCAACTCAAAAGGCCCAGTTTCATTCAAAGAAGCAGTCAAAGTGAAGACAGAACCACAAATACAACCAGAGAAGTCCTCCACCCTTCATGGTTCGTATATCGTGGAATAGATGACCCAGGTACCAACGTTGTCGGTCAACCTGACTGAGGTAAACAAGATTCATGTAGAATTTCATTCAAAAGTAGTTATATGTATATTCAATGGCTTCTGCCCCAAATCGGAGGCACTACACCAATGGATCTACTCTACATGGATAAAATATTGTGATATATAGCTATGCTCGAATGGTTTTTCATTGTAAAGTTTGATACATCAAAAGATAAGGAATATGCATTACACAAGGGACCATGGTTTTGGGGCAATGCAGACCTATTAACTCCTTGGTTCCGGGATTTGATGTAAATACCATGCTGGTATCCAGAATGCTAGTATGGGTCAGGCTACACAATCGACCACTACATCTTTGGCATCACAAAGTATTAGAAGGGAGTGGGAATTCATTGGGATGACTCTTAAAGATGGATGCAGATCGAGTTTCAAAAGGCATCTTCACCTTTGCTAGAATCTGTGTAGAGGTAGACCTTAGTAAAGGATTACTTGATCGCATCTTGCCAATTCACAACAATCTGCAGTGGTCACAACCCCTTGACTACGAGAACACGACTTTTTGACGCTGCACATGCTTCCAAACTGGTCACCTTCAAAGCGCTTGTCCTCAAGCCAAAAAAATACTCCAAAAGGAAAAAACAACAACCACAAAAGCCAAAAGGTTGGCAGTTTTCAGAAAATCAGGAAGTAGAAATAGAAGAACCGGAAACTACAAAAAAAAACACCACCATCATAAATGAACAGAATTCCCAAGACATGGAAGAAATCGAGAACAACTTTGCCTTAGTTCCAATATCTTCAACTCAACAAAAGCAGATTACTTCTAAAAAAGAAGTAATTGGTACCAAACAAACTCATGGATTAGAAAAGTCGGATTCAGAAAAAGAAGCCCCAACAAATGTCAAAGAAACTCAAATAAATATTGTATCATCCACGCCCCACTCTAATGGTTGGTGGAAAGTGGAGAAAAAGAAAGATAAGAAAAAATAATCTAATATAACTCTTCAATAAATTTTATTGATCTTGCATTTCAAAATCTAACTTTTATGCCAATGCTTTTTAGCATTTACAACATATAATTTTGTTTAAATAAATAAAATTACGATTTTTTCATAAAATTTATTTTTACCTTTTAATAATATAAAAATTTTCAATACTAATCATATTTTTCGAGCGCTAGCTTTTAAAATTACCTTCTAGAAAGGACAGGAAACCAAAAAAATATATTTATAACCTTTATACTTATTTAGCGATTAAAAGATGTTATCTTCGAATTTCGATACCGGAAGTTATTATTGCGATAATCTTTTCATTCAATTTTTAAAAATATTAAAGAATGACAATGTAATAATTTTCGCGATCAACCTTTTTTGGGTTAAGACACATGTTTATTAGATATAGAGGGTATTATTTTATTGAAGTTAAATAATTTGTTTCGATAGACCAATGTTTGGTTTTGGTGGACGTTAACCACCACCATCATCATCATTAGTATAATAAATATTTTAAATATTATATTTAATATAATTTAGAAGTTAAAATCTAAATAGAAAATTTAGTTTACTTTTTTAAGTTTAAGATGATGTAGAAATAAATTATAGATCTGAAGTGTATTTTTGGGGGGCTTCATCTCTTATTTTGATGGATTAAATTTATTTTGAGTACGTTAAATTTTGGATAATGAAAAGTGTGTTTTAAGGAAGATATGAAGATGTTGTTAAGTTAATTTAGAATGAAAAGTGTGTTTTAAGGAAGATATGAAAACGTTGTTAAGTTAATTTAAAATTGTGTATATATCATTAATTTACTTAATATTTTGTTAATAAATTTTGGATAATGAAAAATATGTTTTAAGGAAGATGTGAAGATGTTATTAAGTTAATTTAAAATTGTGTATATATATTGTTAGTTTATTTAATATATCATTATTAAATTTTGGATAGAGGTGTGTTTTAAGGAAGATGTGAAGATGTTGTTCAAGTTAATTTAAAATTGTGTATATATTGCTAATTTACTTAATATTTTATTAATAAATTTTGGACAATGAAAAGTGTGTTTTAAGGAAGATATAAGATATTTTTAAGTTAATTTAAAATTGTGTATATATCGTTAAATTACTTAATTATTTTATTAAAATTATATAATATAATTTTTAAAGATTGAAATTTAGTGTTGGTGGATTGTGGAAATCAATTTTAAATTTCATATTATCCAATTTTTTTTAGCTTAATATCTTAGCTTGAGTAGATTAAATCTATCTTGGGTAGGTTAAAGCTTTGACCATCAAAGTGTGATTTAAGGGAAATGTGAGGGTATTGTTAGGCTAGTTTAAGATTATAATATATGTTTTTGTTGTTAATTTTTTTTTTTTTTTTTAATTTTCATGTTTTAAAATGCACTTTATTAAGTGATTGTGTTTTGGGGTCATTAAATTTAATATAATATAATAATTTAATGTAATTGAAATTTTCATTTAATTTGGAAAAGACGACATAAATGTGCTTTTAAAAATGTGCATCCTATTAACATGTTTGTTTTATATGATAGGTGTCTAATATGTGTCAACCTTCACAAATGATGGAAATGGCTCATTTGATATCATGCTACGATATTATGATCATGCAATATGCACTATGACTAGGGAGCCCTTTGTAGTTAACTCTCTTACATGCTTGGCATAATTCCAATACTCTAAGGGATGCCTTTGGCATCATGTTGATTGAGCAATACATGATTGTTGGGAATGACAACATTGTAGCCTCCCTAAAATTCGTGAGAATGATAAATACCCATATTTGGTCCTTGCAATTTCAAAGGCAAAAAAGACTTTCTAAACTTGTACAATAAGAGAATGATGGATGGAAACAAATTATGATGGACCATGAACTTCATGTTGAATGTTAGGGCCAATCCCTAAGGATAAAGATGAACCCTCTCTTAGTACTAGATTGATGCCTATTACCTATTCACACCTCCCACCTCAGTCTTCAAATTCTCTAGGGTTGGGTGTTCTAAGCCTTCTCCATGCTACTAACCTTAGTTTGTTGGCCCATCTAGGGCCTAGAAGAAACCTCTAAGAGCTCATAAAGGAAAATCCATGGTGATTGGCAAGGATGTAAGTTTAAAGGAGATTTTAACACACCTTGAGAGAGCAGTTGAAGGGAGTTTTTCAGAAAATTTTATCAGTTCGACTTCACTAAACTCTTGAATAAATGATAATTGGAAGCCATTTCTGGGTTACTCCCTGGACTTCCATGTATTATTTAGGGAATATTTCTGCGTGCCCTTATAGTCAAAGTCCAATGCATTGGCGATAACGGGAAAATCTTGGACCTGAGGGAAGTCTGGGTTGGTTTTGCAAAATTGGAAATTAAATTTTAACCTTGCACACAAGCCAATGGATTTACAAAAAATTGGCCATCCTTCCAAAACTTCCATGGTTTTCTAGTCTAAACATATGTTGCAAGCCATAAGAGAAAAATCAAGTTGATTCATAAGGTTAGAAGAGGATTTCTTGACAAAATCTAATAGAAGATGTTCATGGGTTCTAATCAAGGTCGACGTACATAATGAACTAGTGGAGGAGTCGAATCTCTAATTTAAAGGACAACACTGGACACAAATTATGGACTACTAGACAATTCCTTTATGATGCTTCACACATAAGATAATAGGACATCTCCTAGACCAATGTAATCACAACTTTCGTGGAAAAGTGGGTTAGGAAAAGGTTTAGGTTAAAAAGGATGGGTCATAGAAGCTTATGCTTGATGAAAGTGTAGTGCATGCTAACAATTCCATCAATCTGAATAATGCTCATGTTGAGGGCCCACCGATTAAGGTCAAGGAGATGTTCTCCAAAGGTATAAATGTTTCAACCCCATGTGAAGTTATTTCTATGGACATAATTTTTGTTCCCACTTCTTTTGGTGGTGTTTTGGTTATTATTTCCTCCTCTCTTATCTGGGAGAAGGTATGAGTGCCCCCCGTGGTCTCCCAAGATTTGGTAATTTCCCCTATAATTCTAGAGATGTTGCCTTATTGGCTAATTGTCATGAGGCCATGCCAATAGTGCCATACTCCATTTCCCTGAACCTGATGTTATCTCTAGAGAATCAAATAAAGGTAGTGGTATCCCTAGTCAAAGAAAATATGAATTGAAATATAGGCTTAACTCCTTGTTGAATGTTGTATCTAAAGGAGTCTTGGCAAAAGATGCCCCTTCCATTAGTCAAGTTGGAATAATGTCTTTCCTATCCAAATCCCAACGAAGGGATAAAGATGGCATTCAACATGGAAGGTAATCTACCATAATGGGCGCTCTTGGAGATAAAAATAAGCCCCAACGAGGGCTCCAAAATGATAATTATATCTTTTAAAATAAGTGGTTTGCGGGGTGCCACTAAAAAAAATGGCCCTCATACATCTCTTGTGATCATACAATCCAAGCATCATTCTTTTGGAGGAAGCCATAACCAATGGAAAGAGAGCTCATGAAGTATTAGAACCATGGTTAAAGGGATGGTTCTTTAGCACCCTCGCCATCATTGGTCTCTTTGACCGTTTGCTAACAACTTGGATCCCATCCCTTAGGGCTATTTCATCTGCATCTCAAAACAATACTATTTTGATGGAATTGGAATCCAGCAGGTTTAATTCCTAATGGAAGATAATTAATGTATATGGGCCTTATTTGGATTGCACGCTATTTGGGGAAAATTTGGTTGCATTAGGGTGGTTATCTAACACTTTTATTATTTTGGGTGGTGATTTAAACTTCACCACATCGTTAAGGGAATTTTGGGGTTGCAAGCCTTGTGTTGACCCCGTGGAGGCTTATTTTGGCCATTTATTTGAATCCCTTCAACTAGTCGGCATGGCTCTAGTTAAGATATCTCCTACTAAGTGAATTCTCCAATTATCTAACGATGTGGTATCCAAAACTATTGAGTAATTCTATGTATCAAATCCATCCTTTCTTAAAAACTGATGATTAAATCTTAGAATACTCTCGGTGGAATATTGGATCGTTGCCCTATCCTTTTAAGAATGGAAGTCGAAAAGGAAAATCCCCAACCCCTTCAAGTTAAACTGCTCTTGGTTAAAAATAGATGAATTCAAGAAGATCATGAAAGATCATTAGAATCCTCTTAGTGACACCGAGAAATCTCCATATATGTTGCAATTGTCTAATAATCTGAAACATCTTAAATAAAAAATAAAGTTATGGAACAAATCATATAAGCAAAAACAAGAAGAGGCACTGAAAGACATTGAGACGAATATTTTAGACATTTTTCTCTCAAATTTTTCAAGAGTTTTCTCAATGGATGAGTTAGATTCCTTAAGATTCCTAAAGACTTCCAAGAGGTACCATTTAGCGTAGGAAGAGGATTGTGCTAGACATTGGATAAACCAATGCTTCTGTGTGTTTCGTGACATGGACTGACCGCCTCTCGTGGATCCTTATCTCTGGCGATGCGATCGTTGACTAACACCTGTGGGTTTTTGTCTAACGACAATCGCAATTCCCAACAAGTGGTATTAAAGCATAGGTCACGAGTTCGATACACACTCGGCTCGTGTTGGGGGGGATATTGTTGGACATTGGATAAACCAATACTCCCATGTGTTTGGTGACATGGACTAATTACCTCTCATGGATCCTTATCTCTGGAGATGAAATTGTTGACTAACACATGTGGGTTTTTGTCTAACGACAATCGTGATTCCCAACAAGTGGTATCAAAGCGTAGGTCACGAGTTTGATACACACCCGACTTGCTTTGGGGGGGAGATTGTTGGACATTGTATAAACCAACACTCTTGTGTGTTTCATGACATGAATCAACTGCCTCTCGTGGATCCTTATCTTTTGCGATGTGATCGTTGACTAACACTTGTGGGTTTTGGTTTAACGGAAATCGTGATTCCCAACATATTTTTGGTGACAAAACAATATAGTTATATGGATCACTAAGGGTGACAGTTACACCAAGTTTTTTCAAAATTATGCTTTCGAGAAAATATGAATTCAATTTGGGAGATTAAAAATTAGGATGGGGATTTAGCTTATTATTTCAAGGAAAAATCGGAAGCAAGAGAAAATCACTTAGGAATATTTTCACTGCTCCTTAAGGATGTCCAATCCTCAAAAGATTGTAAGCTCTAGACCTATTCCGCAAGCTATTTCACAAGATATGAATGAAGTTTGGAAGCTAAAGTCTCAAAATTTGAAGTGCTTGGTTCGTAATATTTTATGTAGAAGGGGAAGGTCTCAGCCTAGATTTGAATTTTATGATTTGATAAAAGATGTTATCTTGAAAGTGGTTGGAGAATCACAACACAATGGATGTGTGCATGGCTCTTTGAACTTGACATTCATCTACCTTATTCCCAAACAGTAGGAGGCTTGATATTTTGGATATTTTCACTCTATTTGCTACTGTAATGTGATATATAAATTGATAACCAATATCATATTAATGGGACTTGAGCCAGTTCTTAGTGACATTTTATTATATGAACAGTTTGGTTTCCTACAAAACTAAAAGATTCACGACGCAGTGACAGTAGCATAGGAAATTATACATTTTATAATGTCTCACAGCATTCCAATAATTGCCATGAAGATAGACCTCTCCAAGGCATATGATCATGTGAGTTAGACACACACCAAGTTAGTTTTGATTTAGCTAGGGATGAACTTGAAAACTGTAAAGTAGATCATAGGATGCATTTTGTTGGTCTCCTTTATCGTCTTAATTAATGGGCGCCCTTCCCTTTTTTACAAAGCCTTAAGGGGACTTAGACTTGGATGCCCCCTATCTCCCCTTCTTTTGTTATTGGTAGCAAAGACTTTGAGTAAAATGATTCAAAAATCCATAGCCTCAAATGTTTTGAAAGGAGTACAAATTTCAAATCATATGCAAATATCTCACCTTCTCTTCGTGTTGGTTGGTTCCCCCCTTAATATTTTAGCTATGAAAATTTGTTTCCTAAGGCTTGTACTTGTCACAAGCATGAAAGTCAATGAGGTGAAGTCATCAATACCCTTTGGCAACATTCCTAACTTGGTGAAGGATTCGATTGTTAGCAATTTTTCTTTTCAATTAAAAGAACTGTAGGAGGAATTTAAATACTTGGGTTTCTTTTTGAATCCAAATGCATATAAAGTGGTTGATTGGAAATGGGTGATCAAAAAAGTAGAGGGAAGAATATCAATCTATGCCAATGGATTCCTTTCGAGAGATGGTTGGTTGATTCTGGTAAAGTCTATTTTGGAGAGCACACATATCTATTGAACTTCGATAACAGTTGTCCCTAAAGGTATTTAGAATAAAATACGTAAGATGAGATTTAAGTTCTTATGGGTTGAAGGTCAATCCTTGAAAGTTTTTCCATTTGAAGAATATTTCTATTACAAAACATAATCTTTTTAGTGGTTGGGGTCTAAAGAACCCAAATTTCTTTTATAAATCTTTGGCAACCAAAAGTTTATGGCGACTCTTAAATTATTGATCACTTTGGCGAAAATTGAAGAGAGACAAGTACCTTACTAAGAAAAATGTTATTGATTGGATTAGGTACCCTAAGAAATATATACCTAACTTCTCTAGTGTGTGGAAGGTTCTCTCCAACACTTTTTCTATAATTGGAAATTAGATTGCTTAGAAGGTGGGGACGACAAGAGTATTAGGATCAACCTAGACCTATGGACTGGTGCTGGATATTTATACAGACTATCCAACCATATCATTGCCAATTTTCATTTTGTAAGTGTTTACTCTCCAACTGATGCTTGAGTTCAATCTCCTCAGGAGTGGGGCCAAAATGGGTGGAAATATGTTGCAGTCTTAGGCTTGACAAATGATGAAATGCAAGAATGGCATACATATGTGGGATGTTTAGATTCCTCGATTGTTCGACTCTCGGTTGAGGTTGATTGTTGCCTTGTATAGACCAAGAACCCTTCCACTGGTTAGTTCTTTGCTATATTGAGATATCAATAATAGATTAAAGCTTCCTTTTTTGGGGAGTCTTATTGGTGGTGGAAGTTTTTGTGGAAGCATAATGAACCTTTAAAGTTTAAGATCACCTTGTGGTTGGCCCCTAACAATAAACTACTTACATGGGATAATGGTTTGAAGAGGGGCTAGATTGGGCAAAATAAATGTCAGTTATGTCGATCAAAGGCTAAGTCTATTATCACCTATTCGTTACTTATCCCTTTTTGGTTCAGGTTTGATCCCTTGCCAAATACTCTTTTTCTCCTGTTTATGCTTCTTGGGATAAGGACTCTTTGTCTGATTATGTCCATAATTGGGTTGATGATACATCTACCAATGAACTTTTGGTTATTTCATCGTTTGTATATTCCATTTGGTGTTCTCAAAATATGGTTATCTTTGAGGATAAGATGATTATGGTTGAAGAAGTGATGGGGGTGATTGACTCTCATTGTAAATCTTTTAGAACAACTCCAAAGAGGAAAAAAAATCAAATTCTAATCATGCCTACTTTGGTTGAGGAAGTTCATTGGGGCTTCTTTGATGGGGCGAGCTAGGGTTTTCCTCCAGTATGTGATGTTGGCATAGTTTTATTTTTAACTAAGCAACATTTTATGCATAACAGATTCTCACCAGGTAGTGGTACCAACACTGAAGAGGAATTCACATCTTTATCAACACTCTTTTATGCTGTAAATTTTTATAAGGTGAAGAAGTTGCAGATTATGAGGGACTCCAAACTGGTTGTTGAATAATTTTGTAATCATGTCGGATTAGTGGCTTCACATTTAGCACATATATTGCAGGAAAGCAAAAATGAAATTGGGAAGTTGGAATGGTTTGAATGCAAAAATTTCTATAGAGAGTAAACATGATGGTTGGTTGATTATCTAAGGAAGCTAATATGGGATAATAAGGAATAATAGATATCATGATATTTCAGGATGACTAGGCCTTGTATGTTGTGGCCATAAATTTTTGGAATGAAGATTGATAAATGCCCAATATTATTAGATTTGATTTTGTTTTTTGATTGTTATGATACTTCAAAGGACGAGATTTTGAAGAATAGGAATTAAGGCCATCAAAATGTATATTTTTATCTAGAAATATAGGTTTTTTTCCAAAGAAGGTATATATATATATATCCAAAAACAAAATTACATTTTTAATATGTTTTCCAACATGTCTTGATTCATTTTACAAAATTTCTATATTATATATAAAAAAATCCTTCTAAAGTTAAAGCATCTTTAAAGTAAATCTTCAATATAAAGATGCTTTGATAAGGCCTTCACTAAATTATCCATATCAATACTAGATAATAAGTAAAAAATGTCTTGATAATTACAAATTTGGTTTTCAAACATAATATATAGAGCTTACAAGTGATCACCAACAACATGACAAACATCCACAAATACATTCATTATGTTGTTGTGAATACTTAATGAAAATATATAAAAGGATGGATCAACATATTTAAAGGAATATCCATCCTATTCTTCCAAAATGTGTCAATATTCTATATCCATCAATAATCTAGCGTTTTTAGGATTCATCCACAAATGCATTCATTTCCATGTAAATGTGTTGAAAATAATATAATCATTCTAAGAGTGATAATTTGGATCTTCTTGAACACAGGCCTTAACAAAAAAAATAAAAAATAAAAAATCAAAGAACATAACCCTTCCATCTAATGTATCACCATAAGTGAAGCACCAAAGATGCATATTTTCCTAACAATCACCAGAGATTCAATTGAATAGTTTCAAAGCCATAAATTTTACAAATTTATTGTAGCCCCTTCCAAGGCTAGCTTTGGACTTACAAACATGTGCCTCCCTCATGAATAAAACATCACCAACCACCTTGATCAGGGGATCTCCTTTAGAAGCTCCATAATAATATGCCCATGCTCCTAACCTATTCATCTCTTCCACCACAAATTTTCTTTGGGGTTTTAGTAGACAAATCAGGTGCCTCTGTCTCAGGAACAACTACAGTCAGAGAAATACATTCTGCTAAAATTTTCTCTTCGATGGGATTTCGTTATCTTCCTATTCTTGATTGACTTTATTATCTTATGGGAAGATAACTAGTCTAGATCTTAGCCGCAAATCATTACACTTAAGAGGGTTCGTTTCATGATCCGAACTTTCAACAATCTCCAAATATTGGATAGGCCTATTGTTGTTGGGTTGTGTTATATTCTTTCCACGACTAGCTCCCCTAGTTTTACCATGGTTTTGCCCACGGTTTTGTGCATGGTTTTCGTGCATGGTTTTGGGCGTGATAGTGTTCAGTCCATGGTATTGGATGCTTTGGCATGTATATATATGTATTGTGACATTGAAAGGAAAATAATCAAAAATCAATCTGGTAGTCCCGGTTTTGGGATCCAGGGGAAAATCTCTGTGTATATTTGTTTTATGTGTTATGCTCTCACTATTGTTTATTTTATGTTATTAGAATTTGTATGCAGACAATTTTTGTACGGGGTTAAAACATACATTTGGTATCAGAGTTTTTTTGGCTTCAAGAGGACGCCTTTGTTATTGAGGGGTTTCGCTTGGGCCTGTGGTAGACCCTGTTCAGTGGGAGATTTGCGGGATTGATTATGGTGGTGAAAGAAGATGGTGAGCAGTGGAAAGATAGAGATCGAGAAATTTAATGGTCATAGTTTGTGGGACAAGTTAGGGACTTTGTACCAGTCTAAGTCTCTGGTGAATAAATTGTTCCTACGGAAAAAGTTGTATACCTGAGGATGAAAGATGGAGACTCGATGAAAAAGCATCTGAATGCATTTAATACTGTGGTAAGTCAGTTATTATCTGTTGATATTAAAATTTCATATGAAGATAAGTGCATCAGTTTTTTGTGTTCTCTACCAGATTCTTGGGATAGTCTGGTTATTGCAATAGGTAGTAATGCAAGTGCCTTCCAGTTTGATGGAATAGTAACATCCTTGCTGACTAAGGAGATGAGATGGAAAATATGGAGAGCCAGAATGGTGATACATTGTCTGTACCAGGACAGTCCCAGAACAGAAACACAAATAGGTCATCGAGTGGGAGATCTAAATCTAGAGGTAGATCTAAATCTCCAGGAAAACCTGTAAAGGTGTGTTGGAAATGCGGAAAGGAAGGGCACTACAAAAGGGACTGTAAATCTAAAGCTTCTGAGAAAGGAAAGGGATCTGATGATGCTCCTTCTGCAGAGGCGAAAACCACCTCAGATGAAGGTGGGGATGTGTACTTGGCTTCTTCTTCAAGTACACATGTAGATCATGAGGCATGGTTGATTGACTCAGGTGCATCATTTCACTTCACTCCCCATAGAGAGTGGTTTTGTGAGTATGAGAAATATGATGGCCGTGATGTCTTCTTGGGGGATGACAGGAAGGCTAGAATCGTTGGTCACGGAAAATTCAAGTTGAAGTTACAAGGTGGAAGGATCAAAACACTTCCTGGTGTTTTGCATATTCCTGCATTAACCAGAAATCTAATTTCTGTAAGAAAGCAGGATGATGCAGGTGTAAAAACAATGTTCAAGAAAGATACCTGCAAGATGGTTCGTGGAGCACTAGTATTGATGCGAGGAGTTTAGATTGGAACTCTGTACAAGCTGCAAGGTAGCACTGTTGTTGATGGGTGCAACAGTTCTGTGGTTCCTAAAAGTGGAGCAGAAAATATAGTGGTTTATGGAGAAAATACTATGCTATAGCATCAAAGGCTTAGACATATTGGAGAGAAGGGCCTTCGAATACTTCATAGTAAAGGTATGGTAGAAGGTATGACTAATAGCTCTTTGGTTTTTTATTTATATGAAAACTGTGTATATGGGAAGCAGAATTGGGTGAGTTTCCCCTCTGGTGATAAGAGGGCGAAACAGATATTAGATCTTGTGCATAGTGATGTGTTTGGACCTATGAAGGTTCCATCACTGGGTAAGTCTGTGTACTATGTATCATTTATAGATGACTTCTCAAGGAATACATGGATATATTTCCTCGAGAAGAAATCTGAAGTCTTTGACAGGTTTAAGGAATTTAAGGCTCTGGTGGAAAACCAGGGAGAAAAGAAGATAAAGGTGTTGAGGACAGATAACAGTGGAGAGTTTTGCAAGAAGGAATTTGAAGTCTGTAAGAAGTGTGGTATAGCATGACTAAAGACTACTTCATACACACCTGAGCAAAATGGAGTTGCGGAAAGAATGAACAAGATGTTGATGGAAAGGGTAAGAAGCATGCTTAGTGGTGCTGGGTTAGGACAAGAATTCTAGGCAGAGGCGGTGGAGACTGCATGTTACCTGGTCAACATATCACCCTCATCAGCGTTGGAGGATAAGACTTCACAAGAGGTATGGACTGGTAAGAAACCCTCTCTTTCACATCTGAGGGTATTTGGATGTGATGCATATGTAATGTTCCAAAGGAGAAAAGATATTAGGTATAAGGAGGGTTTAAAGGGTTATAAGTTTTGGAACCCAGTAACAAGGAAGGTTGTGTACAACCGAGATGTGGTGTTCAGAGAGGTGAAAGATGTTATTAAACATGAAGTCCTATTAAAGGAACCTGAAAAGATAGAGTTTGAGCTAAAGGAGGAAGAATCAGACTCTACAACAGAGGAGGAATCAGAAGATGAAGAGCCACAAACTCTGGTTGTGAGAACATCATTTCGAGAAAGAAGGCAGCTAGAATGGTATAGTCCATCTGATTTTTGTTCAAATTTTGCTTTATCTATTACTGATGATGATCCTAGAACTATGAAGGAAGCAGTAGATTCAGAGGATGGCAAATTCTGGAAAGAGGCCATGGTTGATGAAATGGCATCTTTGCACAAAAATGAGGCTTGGGATCTGGTGGAGTTGCTAGCTGGAAGGAAACCCATTGCCACAAATGGTTGTTCAAGAAGACAAATGCAGAAGGAAAGGTGGAGAAATACAAAGCTCGATTGGTAGCAAAAGATTATTCCCAGGTGCTGAGATGTGATTTTGGTGATATTTTTTTCTGTTGTTGCCAAGGTAGCTTCTATTAGATTACTTTTATATGTTGTTGTTGCTTTTGATTTTGAGGTAGAACAGATGGATGTGAAGACAACATTTCTTCATGGGGATATAGAAGAAGATATCTACATGAAGCAACCTGAAGGCTTTGTGATGAAGGGTAAGAAAGAATTGGTATGCAAGTTAAAAAAGTCTCTGTATGGGTTAAAACAGTCACCAAGGATGTGGTATAAAAATTTTGATACATTTATACGAGGACTTGGCTTCACCAGAAGCAAAATAGATCACTATGTGTATTTTAAATCAATTGGTGACTGTGTTATTTATCTAGTCTTGTATGTGGATGATATGTTGCTGGTTGGAAATGACAAAGAAATTATCCAAGATTTTAAGACCCAATTGTCCTCCAAATTCGACATGAAAGATCTTGGTACTGCAAACTATATTTTGGGCATGGAAATTAAAAGAGATCGGGCAAAGAGGAAGCTCTGGTTAGACCAGAGGAAGTATGTCAAGACAATATTGCAAAGGTTTAATATGCATGATAGTAAACCGATGAAGGTTCCTATTTTTATAGGTGTAAAGTTATCTGGTGAACAGTGTCCCAGGACACAAGAAGAGGAAGAGGACATGTCTCGTGTTCCATATGCAAGTGCAGTTGGTAGCCTAATGTATGTAATGGTATGTACTAGACCAGACATTGCACATTCTGTGGGAGTACTGAGCATGTTTATGTCAAAACCAGGGAAGGAGCATTGGACAATAGTGAAGCGGGTTTTCAGGTATTTGCGTGGCACTATGATTATGGTTTGTGCTACCAAGGAAGACTAGGATTGGACAGAGTTTTGAATATCCGTGGCTTTGTTGATGCAGACTAGGTTGGAGATCTAGATCAAAGAAGATCTACAAGTGGGTATGTGTTTAACCTATTTCGAGGTGTAGTCAGTTGGATGAGTAAGAAACAATCTGTAATGGCACTATCAACTACAGAGGCAAAATACATGACAACCACTCATGCAAGCAAGGAAGAAGTTTGGTTGCAGAGATTGTGTTCAAGTATGGGCTTAGTACAGGGAGCTATAAGGATAGATTGTGACAGCCAAAGTGCAATTTTCTTGGCAAAGAACCCTGCTTACCATTCAAAGACAAAGCACATTGATGTTCAATATCACCTTGTGAGGGATGTGATAGAAGACAAAAAGGTGTTGCTGGTAAAGGTGGACACTTTGAAAATACTGCAGATGCATGGACAAAATCTGTGAGGTCTGAGAAGTTCCCTTGGTGTAGAGAAACAATGGGTGTTGCAGTGTTGGATCAATGCCTAAGCTCTCTTGTGGCCCCTGTGGAAAGAAAACAACAAGTGGGAGAATGTTGGGTTGTGTTATATTATTTCTGTGAATAGCCCCCCTAGTTTTGCCATGGTTTTGCTCATGGTTTTGTGCATGGTTTTCGCACATGGTTTTGGGCGCGATGGTTTTTGGTCCATGGTATTGGATGCTTCGACATGTATATATATGTATTGTAACATTGAAAGGAAAATAATGATAAATCAATTTGGTAATCCCGGTTTTGGGATCCAGGGGAAAATCTATGTGTATATTTGTTTTATGTGTTATTATCTCGCTATTGTTTATTTTTTGTTATTAGAAGTCGTATGCAGGTAATTTCTGTATGGGGTTAAAACCTACAATTGTTTGGATTGAGATTCGATTGAGAAGGTAATTGAGGACGCAGTGGAGGTTGAGGATTTGGGGGCAATTGAAATGTAGCTTGTAATGGTGGTTGTGACTGGGGTAGGATTTCGACAAATGGGTTGATTGGTCCCGCAGGACGCTACCAATTTTGAGGCTACATTGGTCCTTGTGCAAATGAATTTGCCCGCGGTGAAGGATATGGATTATTTGTTGGATTTTTCCATGAAGGGGTAGAATATTGTTGATTTGACCATACAGGTCCAGTGAATGGCTAATTTGTCCAGGGTGGTGCAGAGTATGGCTAGGATTGCCCAAGTGGGATTAACAGATTGATGGCCCTGTTGTTGGGCAGGTTGTCCAGAATAAAACAAAGAAGGGTCTTGCATCATACTTGAAGGGAAATTTTGCCATTGTCGTCGCTATGACATATCATATGTTGGTTCTAGATCTTCCTTGACTTCTTTGAATACAACTTTTAATCCAGGGAGTGAGGGACATCGCTCTGTCGAATGATCTTTAGTGCAAATAGAACATGTTTCAATCATATCCACTAGACACTCTTTGTGGATGTGCTTCTTCTGATAGCGAGGATAGAAAATAGCCAGAGATTTCTCTACTTCAACCTGTTTTTGCTTGACCTGTAGAAAATCCAACTGTGTAGTTAATGTGCTCAAAACATTAGTTTTAAAATCTTCTAAAAGATTAATGATCTCTGCTCGAGTTACACCTCTGCCTACAGACCTGCTGGTCCTACTGAGGGGATCTCAAATTCTAGATCTGGTTCTTGTACTTCCTCGCGAGCACCTGATACACAATTTAATAATATTATCATGATCTTCCTTAGAAATATCACCTTGCACCATTAAATTAAGTGTTTTTATCCACTCATCTTTCATGCCCTTGATTAAAGTTGTTTTCAACAATTCTCTGGGTAAAGTGGTGTAAGGTGATCTCTGCAAGTTATATTGAAATCTTTTAATGTATTCTTCTAAAGTCTCATCATCTTTTGCCATCATTTTAAAATTTTCCTCTCTTAAGTCCCTAGATCGGAAATAATCTTGATATTTGGTAAGGAAAACATTTTTCATTTCATCTCATGAAATTACAGTACTGCCTCCTAGTCCCATAAACCAATGCAGAGTTGCTCCCTTCAAGGTAGAAGGAAACAATTTCAATTTTTGTGGGGCGGTAGTATAATCGTAACCTTGACATATGACATCAAACTCAAACAAGAATGCATCAAGGTCTTTGGAGGCCATTCCATGAAATTTTGGGATATTTTGTAATGGAATGGCTTTCATTGGTGCATTGGCAAGAGGATCAACTATAGGGTATTCTATGGTCGAGGTTTGTGTTTGTGGTATTGCATTCCCTATTTGGTCAAAAATATGCTAGTAGCCCTTAGGGATTTCGTGATTAGGAGGCACTATCTGAGCAGGAGGACTTTGGCTAATGGTCGACCCTTGAATGGGTCTCATAGCACTATTCAAGTCAGGGATTTCAGATGCTTTACCTACAACAGGGGTTGCAATAGGTTCAAGTTCAACAAATTGTAGGTCTACTTCCCTGGTTTCACCTTACCCCTCTTTTAAATTACAAGAATTCCCCTCAAAGTTACTAGAACGACTGAGATGTCTAATGGGTATGTCTTGAAAACTTCGTTTAGGTCCTTCAACCTTATCGTGAATCTCAACGTGAGCAGCAGTAAATGATCCTGCCACTCAAGGGGAAATAGTATAGCGCTTCCCGGATATTGTTCGGGGACTTACCGATGCTTGAGGTTTAGATTTCTGAATGATTTTGTCTATAAAGGTTGATCTTCCAAGGCCAGAATGACCTTGAGTTTTGGTGGTTTTTGAAATTGGTTTTGAATCTATAACTTCCCGATTTAAAGTCCATTGTTTTTTCCTAGTCATGCACACTAAACAATTCTAAAAAGTATCAATTGAGGGTAGGCATTGGGACAAGATTTTTACTTGGTGCGTGCGTAGGTTCTTACCTTTTGACTTTAATACCCAATTCCACAGGGATACATCTACACACTTCTTTGACAACCTCCCCGAAAACATTGCCAAAATGTTGGGCACTAAGTCGTTCCTAAAGAATCAACTTAAACCTCTACACATTAGATTGTCAACCTGGGATTTCGTCTGTTTATTGCAAGGTTGTCCACATAGATGGTGCAAGGGTAGTGTTCAGATTACCTTGTTTTGAGTGAGACCAATAAGAAGAAGATACTAAGAAATGAAAAGAACAACAAAAAATTTACTGAAAGAATACTCGCTTTCTACCTCTAAACTACAATCAATCTGATAGCAGAAATAAATTATGAATTCCCTATGCAGAAATCATAAAGCAATTCAAGTTGTTTCCTAGGGAACGATAACTGTGATAAAGGAACTAAAATGCATTTATCAGAAAAACGCTAAATCTTCAAAGCTAACAATTCACACTTGTTGTGGAAAACAATAACAAAAGAAATCCTATAAAGGAAATCTCGTTTAACGTTATTCACTACAATTGCTTGTAAACAGTAACAATAAATATGGAAAATAATGATTTGATCTAAGAAACGATCAATCACTCAAAAGATGAAAGTACGATGTAGTAATAATATAGAGGAAGAGAATATTCATCCCATGACTAGGCCCTTGGTCACTGGAATTTAACCTTCTTGTAGTTAACTCAATGCACTAGATTAAAACAGAATCATTGAAATCTTCATTGACATACAATAGTAAATTACAAGAGAAGTCTGTAAAAACTCAAGACAATTTGTCTCTTCAGTCTCTTCTTACAATTAACAGGGATAATTAACTACTTTACTGGAGTTTAATCCTACTTTTTAAATTACAAAATGATTCTAAATTTGAAATGGTAAAGTTATCCTGAGAATCGGGAGATTCGCGGGATGCTTTAATTCAAGCTGTGAAATCTGCAACGTCTTCCTTAGAATAGCAAGTCATGATCCTCTTTTCAACTGTCTCGTTCGTATAAGACATTGATCCACGATCAACAGGTCAAAAATAGTCCAAATGATTTCCTTATGGCCCGACCTTCCTCAACTATTCAAGGAACAATAATCAACATATAATATTTCCTGTCCAAATATCAACCCAAACCATGAGTTAATGACATCTTCAAGATTCAAATCGATTCACTAATGAGTTAAAATAACAAAACAATTACTACCCCATTCTAGAACTCTAACATTCAAATTATTATAATATGTGCTTAAAAGATTTGAAAAACTAACTATAAACTAAGGAAATAATATGAAGAATTATACCAATTCCAAGGTCCAACACAAACCAACTCATCCTCCTCTTAAACTAATCTGATAACTCATCCTCCTCCTAACCTAATCTGATATGTGATGCAGATAAACTGCAAATATATCTAATCCATAAATGATGAAGATGTTAGGGAATGCCTAATTTGTCGAAACCCAACCCTAAATCCATACATTTGTTTGAGTTGGATATGCAAATTGACTAAAAAATAAAATCACTACCATGTAGGTATTCAATCAAGTGTAATGTTCTAGAAGAGTGTAATCAATATAACTTCCCATCCAAAGATCAAGGCTAACCTTTAAATGCGATCCATCACCCACTTTCCGGGCTCGACAACAATTTTTTATTTATTTATAACTTTTTATATTAATTAGTAATTAAAGTTGTCATGTTCGAATTTCAACACTGGGAGTTGTTATTACAGTTGTCTATAATGCGACGTTTTGGAAGCTTTTTTGGTGGGTTTTTCGGTCAAAATCCGGCAGCAATTTATTGGAATCCCAAGTTTGATAGCTAGTTTCTGCACAATCCAAGCTTCCCAAGGGTTTTTCAGGGTGCTGAATCCAAATATGCAGTTTAAAAACCATTTTAAATAATACAAATCAAGGTTTAACCTCAATTTTTTCCACCGGATTCTGTCACCGGAATCTCCAAAAAGTCGCATTATAGACAACTCCGTTGTTATCGTGAGGTGGTAATCTTTTCAAATTTTTAAATGTCTAAACCGTTAAAAAGTAATAATGCATTATTTTTCATGATAGAAAACATTTAGTATTGTTTTCTTAAAATTTATATACACATTTCAATTTTAGGTTATTTTTTTTAAGCTAATCTTAGATTTATTTGAACTTTAGATTTTAAGTTATTCTTTTTTGGGTTTTATCTCTTATCTTGGGCAGGTTAGATTTATTTTGGGTAGTTTAATTTTTTGATAATTGATGTTTTGGGTAGATTAATATTTTTATTATTATTTTAATTGTGGTTATGTTTTAAGGAAAATATAAAGATATTATTAAGTTAATTAAGATTGTGATATGTTTTTATTCCTAATTTATTTATTATTTTATTAAAATTATACAAATATAAAAAAATGGTGTTATTTATGGAGATTTAGATATTGAATTTCATGGTTTATATCATACTCTATAGCACAACGATCACCAATTGAACTCTTCATGGGTTATATAAATATAAATTTTATTTTAAATATTAAATTCAATAAATTTAAAAGTTAAAATTTAAAATTGAGCTCTTCATGAGAATTATATAAATATAAAAATTATTTTAAATATTAAATTCAATAAATTTTAAAGGTTAAAATTTAAATATAAATAGTATTTTATTAACTCAAGGTGATGTGGAAATCAAGTTTTTTTTTGTTGTTTTTTGTTTTGGCTTGATCTCTTCTTTTGGGTAGATTAAATCTATCTTGGGTAGGTTAAACATTAGACCATTAAAGTTTATTTTAAGGGAAATATGTAAATGTTGTTAGGTTAATTTAAGATTGTGTGTATGTTTTTGTTTTTTTTAAACATTGTTTTATTAATTAATTTTTTTTGTTAATACAACGTAATAATTTATTGTAATTTAAATTTTTGTTTAATTTGGAAAAGAAAAGATAAATGTGTTTTTAAAAATGTGCATCATATTAACTTGTTTACATTATAAGATATGTTTTTAGTATGTGTTAACCTTCATGTATAGATTCCGGACTAGGTTTCTATGGTGGAGATAGAAATGACCCATTTGATATCAATGAGACTATTACAAGCATGCACTATGCACTATGAATAATGAGCCCTTTGTAGTTAACCCTCTTACATGTTTGGCCTAATTCCATTACTCTAAGGAATGCACATACCATTAGATTAATTGAGCAATGCATGTTTGTTGGGAATGACAACATTGTAGCTTCCCCAACATTCGTGAGAACGATAAATATTCACACTCTGTCCTTGCAATTTACAAGGCAAAAGACTTCCTAAACTTGTACTATAAGAGAATGATGGATATGAACATATTATGATGGACCATGAACTTCATGTTGAATGTTGGGGCTAACCCTAAGGATAAATATGAACCATTTCCTTGTACTAGATTGTTTCCTATTACCTAAATGTATTGTTTTATGTCATCCATGTAGTTGTTTTATTATGATGTTGTCACTAATTTATGTCTCCTAAAGGCAAAAATTTGTTATTCTTTTCGTAGCCTAGATGGAAAACTTTTGTACTTGAGTTACAATCTATCATGTATTTTATCTCTTTTGCTTGTACTCATTGTGGCAATTTTAAGAAACTTGGTTTTTTCAAAAGAATTACTTTATAAATACATATTATGTACATTTTGTGAAAGAACAAATGTTGTGCGTGTGTTGCATTTTTCATATGTTTTGAATCATTTTACAAAATCTCCATATTATATCAATTTTTTTTAAAGTAAAGTTAAAACACCTTTTTAGTGAATATACAATATAAAAATGCTTTTATACGACCACCTCTATAAAATTCATATCAAACATATATACTAAATAAGAAAAATCCTTAATAATTAAAACTTTGGCTGTAAAAAATAAGATATAATACTTACAAGTGATTACAAATAATGTTGCAAACATTTGCAACATCTACATATACATTCCATACATTGTTTTGAATACCTAAATATAGAGCATAAACAAAATTTCACCCAATAGAAAACAATAAAAGGATGAAAGAACATATTTAGAGGACTATCCATCCCATTCTTCCAAAATGTGCAATTATTTATATCCAACAATAATGCAGTCTTTGATAGTCCATCCCCCAATGCATCATTTCCATGTAAATGTGGTGAAAATAATCTAATCAATCTAGAAGTGACAAGTTGGATCTCCTTGAAGATGGGCCTTAATAAGAAATTTTCCAAAGAACATATCCCTTGCATCTAATGCATCACCACATGTGAATCACCAAATATTCATATTTTCCTAACAATCACAAAAGATTTAAGTGAATAAGTTTTAGAGCCATAAGTTTTACAAAGTTAATATAGCCCTTTAAACATATTCAACCTTGCCTCCCCTAGGAATAAAACACCACCAACCCCCCTTTAATCATAGGGTCTCCTTGAGAAGCTCCATCATAATATGCCCATGCTCCCGACCTATCTATCTCTTCCACCACAACTTGCCTTTGGGGTTTCTCATTCTTTGTTTGTCTAAAGCTACTAAGCCTTTTCAAACCTTGAGAAGAACATTAAAT
Organism: Pinus taeda; assembly: GCA_000404065.3. Taxonomy (NCBI): domain Eukaryota; kingdom Viridiplantae; phylum Streptophyta; class Pinopsida; order Pinales; family Pinaceae; genus Pinus; species Pinus taeda. The sequence goes on along the minus strand of APFE030903119.1, from coordinate 11,871 downwards.
AATTAATAAGCTTATCCTTAAATATATTGTCATTCCTTGTTAGCCAAATACCCAATATAAGAATAATTGGCAAAGCTTTATAATTTTTTAAATTTACGTTCTCGCATAAATACCTCAAGCAACCGTCCAAAAGAGTCCCCTTCAAACATATTTCAATCCAATAATTAACTACACTTCTTTCCATACTTGAACAACACAATGATGCAACATAAGTAATTGTAAAACATTGTCCTCAACATCCTTACAAAGATAACATATACTAGGACCATGTCTATTCCACTTTTGTTGATTGTCCCAAGTCATAACCTTGTCTTTGAGTGCCAATCACATAGAGATCCTTGAGTTAAGGGGGCACTTAAATTCCGACACATACTTGAACCATCACCCTAAATCCCCAGTAAACACCTTCTTACAATACTCTATACCATAGTTTAGGAATCTAGCATATTCTAATTGAATTCTTCTACCAAATTAATTTATCTCCATAATCCTTGAAATGAACATTATCGATATTTAAAGAAGCATTGTATCTACCCTAGGCAACATCACCCTCATCAAATAATTATATCACTTATGCTAATTTCCACTCTTGCCATCAAATTGTTTTGAGATTAGACTTTGCCACCTAATTGAGAATAAAGTACTCCTTATCATGAAAACTATTCACCAAATTCCATAAGAATCCATAATTTTTTTCACATCTAATTGATGGACCCTCTCCCAAATTGATTTTAGTTCTTCACCTTATGACCCACATACAAACCAAAGTAAAAGCCTTTATTTCATAATTCTATGATCCATATTGTTATTGAGAATATCTTTCAGATTAATCACATGATTAGTTGTTAGTTGATGTTTTGAACCATCTAAAGTGGTTCATCTTTGTCCTGAGGATGAACCACATTAGATGGTTCGAAACATCAAACAACAACTAGGGATGTGATTAATCCGAAAGACATTTTCATTAACAAAGTAAAAGCCATCATCATTTATTTCCAAATTATGGGAGAATTATGAAAATATTTTGCAACCTTCCTAATCTAGGTTCATACTTTTGAATAACAACCTAAACCCATCGCCCCTTCTCTACAACCGATCTCCAGTTAACTTAGTAGTAAGATTTTTTGAGAAAAATATTAATGTTTTTAATGCTCCATCCACCATATTCCTTGGGAATTGCCAATTTTTGTCATTTAACTTATGTTATATCACATTGTTCCTTAACCCCATAAGAGGAATACAAAGTTAATCCTCCTTATATTGTTAAGAACACCCTTTAAGTTGAAAGTAAAAGACATCCAATACATTCGAAAAGCCTCTAAAATTGACTTAGTCAATGCAAACATTTTTTTTTCAACCTTAGCCATGAGCCAATTACATTATCCTTTAACATAATTAGTTAGACTTACACACACTGATGCATACACACATCACCCTTTGGAAATATTGATAAGTTTTAGTCAATCGAAAGACTCATTAAACAACAATGATATTGCCCACAATGATGTAGAGTGAATTAAAAAGTGGAAAGATTCAACCATTTTAATGAGTCTATTTTAGTAAACAACAATGATATTGCCTATAATGATGTAGACTTAATTAAAAAGTGGAAAGACTCAACCATTTTAATGAGTCTATTTTTTGTAAATGATGCAAAGTTCCACTTTGATCCACTTATTTTTTTAAATATCTACAATTCACTCTTTCGAAAATAAGTTAAAACTGAGTCAATTAAAATTCTATGATCAAATTTCACATCATTTAAACGAAACTACAACTCTCAATAATTTTTTTTACTAAATTTAGAAAAAAAAAATTAAAAAAAATTCTTAACTTGTTAACTTATTTAAAATTATATTAACAATATGAAAACTAAACATATACAATAAACAAATTAAAACAATATTTATATTTACATCATACTAAAAATCAACCATTCAAAATACAAAAATAACAATCCTGTCAAAATTTGAAACTAAATTATTTTTATAAATAAACCATAATTCCGAATTACCACTAAACTGCAACCTAACAAACTAATTTCACACGTTACTTATCAATTAAATTCATAACAAACTAATCTCACACATTACATATCATTGAGCCTAGAAGCTCATTCTACAGCTAGTGTGATGTGTAACTCTGTTAGTCCATCATCAAAATTGAAATTTTACTATGACAATCCAAAAATATATATATATATATATAATATACCATTCCTCTTACCTTATATTAAATTTAAAATCTATCGTATTTAAATTTGCAACTAAACACCTAAATTTATTTTTGACAACACATATGAAAGATATATGCTAGAGAAATGAAAGCAACCCCACCAACCCAACTTTAGCTTTCTTGGACACATGGATTTGGGGTGTCGGTGCTCGCTTTCATTTCCTTTTCCAATCCCACCAATCGAATTTAATATTAAATTGAAGCATGGCAACCATACTTCTGAGTTTTTTAAATATGGATGGGTGACATCGAGAGAAGGTTGGTCGGTTATTTGGAAAAGGTACAATTATGGACATTAATTTTTATTATATTATGTTATTTATTAGCGTTGGCTACCAACAAAGTCCTTTAATGCAATATTTTAATTTTATATAACGTTATAAGTTCTATTGAATATTCTTATGTTTTGGATATTTTTATTTAATTTTATAAATATTTTTATGTTGGAATAGTTTTTATTTTTATATTTGTTTCTGTGATTTATGTCAAGATTAAGTAATTTTAGCTAAAATCACATGATAGAATATTGTCTATACTTCAAATATTCTATCATGTGATTTTTGTTTAAGAATTATATATATATATATATAATATTATATTATATTTATTATGATGATGATGATGATGGTTAACGTCTACTGAGACCAAATTGGTTTATCGGACCTATAATTTTCTTAGTTTTTAATTGTTTGGCTCCTCGTCTTTTTTGGCGAGATGGATGTTGTAGCTTTCTTTTTTTTCTCTACGGTCTTCCAACTTCCTTTATCTTGCATCTCCTTCATCTCTTCTTATTCTTGGGACATCGGTGTCTTAGCTTCGCGATCTATTGTGTTCGTCCTTTTGAAGATAGTCAGAGAAGAAGTTTGGTCTAGGAGATCTGCTTTGCTGTTAAATGAAGATTTATTTTGTGCGATATTCAAATCCTCATAACTGTTGATGCTTGAGGGGACGAGGCTTTCTCCATGCTTTCAGAGAAGAAGTTTGGTCTAGGAGATCTGCTTTGCTGTTAAATGAAGATTTATTTTGTGCGATATTCAAATCCTCATAACTGTTGATGCTTGAGGGGACGAGGCTTTCTCCATGCTTGCCTTGAGAGTTGTTTCTTTCTTGCTCGATTTCTTGTGATTCAGAGTTTTCTTCTTTGATGACAGTGTAGTGTTCTTTTTTTTTTATTGTGGCATTGTAAATTTTAAAATTAAAAATAATAAATATATTATTATTTTTATTAATTTTTAAACAGTTTTTTTTAAATGCAGTATAATTATATTATATTTTGTTTTAACTATTTTTAAATTTATTTTATTATTGATAAAAAATATTAAAAAATAATTTTAATGGGTTATAAATATTAAATAAAAAAATAATCTCTTTTTTTTTTTTAAACTTACATAACTAAAACATTAAATTAGATGTTGTGACTTAGGGCATCTAAGTCATCGGGCTACATCGTCCTTTGCAAGACTTTAGCTCACACAATTTTTGAAACCAAAACTTTTACCCCATAATTCCTTTAAAAAACATCCGCTTATTTCTACACATAAATAAATAATTCATACATATTTTTAGTTATTTTTAATATTATATTAAACTTAATATATAAAATAAAATAAATATAATAAGATATAATTTACTTTCACTAAGATAATAAAAAATAATGAAAAACAAACACATGCCTGAGCTTAGTGATATGTCATCCTCAATGGCCCCAAACTTTAACAGTTGGATCAACTTTAAGGTTGTTATCATCCTTTAAATATATGTGTGTGTGTATAGGTATATAATTTGATTTTGCAATATTAATAATTAGTATAAGTATTTCTATTGAACACAAATTATTCTCACTTGATTTTATGAAAAATATCAATTTCCTTTCTTGTTATTTTGAATTGTGAAGAATAATTAAATTCATAAAACATTTCATTAATTTGAATTGTTTCAAATTATCAAATGCATAAATATGTAAATTGTAATATAGTAAATACATAAATAAAATTTTATCTTTTTTCATCTATTTTTCAAATCATAACAATAATCTAATTTTAAAGGTTAAAGGTTATGACCAAATTGATGTGTAAGACCCTTTTCTTTAATCCCTTGTTTGTGAGATAATGTGTCTAAAATGATCAAGTTCATGAAACATTTAAATTATAATTAATTAAATATATGGGTAGACCCCTTTTTTACTTATAAATTAAAAGACTTTGTTACATTAGAATATCTTCAAAACCATAGTACAATGTTGTTACTTCTAAACATATGTGGGGATTCTCAATGCCTCCAGATAAATAAGGAGAAACTGCCAATCATGCTTCTCAGAGACACCTAAAACATAAAACTAGACATTTTGGTTAAACAATACAAAACATAAGAAGATACCAGATATACTAGTTGGTATAACATTCATTAAGAGTTAGAAAAAGAAATAATAGTTGGATCTTTGCACACGAACTAGGAGGAGCAACACTATTAAATCACTATCAGAGTCGCATTGGAAATGCCCTTCAATATAGGCCAACCATATGGATAGACTCCTCTGTTTTTGAGATAAAAGTGTGTATAAAATTATGAAACTCATAAAACATTTTTATAACAATTTATTAAATATAGAGATAAAATTTTACTTTTACTAATTCAATTTATAACAATAATATAACAATTTAATTTTTAAAGTTACAACTAAATTAAATATCAAATTGGTAAATAAAATTTTCTTATTTATGAACAAAAAAAAATACTTTCCATAAATTTGATTGCTAAATTATTAAAATATATATATGTATATATATATTTTTTTACTAGAGGAATCGGCAACAGCGGTGGTATTGTACTCGCGGTATTGTACTCGCGTTACACGGGGTCGAATCCCATCGACTACCTCTATAACCTCTAGGGAGGTCCGCCCATGACGCCTTGAACGTCCCTCGGATATTCTTGGAGTTTGAACTTGTGACCTACATAACTGCACGAACGACTTAGCAAATCATCCGCTTGCCATTAAACCAAACCTTCACGGCCTAAATTATTAAAATATAACTACACTATTCCTTTCCTATTAAAAATTTGTAATCTCTTACCACCTAAAATGAATTCTTACACAATAAACATATTCAAACTTTACACCACCACACTGCATCATACTTAACTACAAATACCACCTCACATCTAACAAATACACATGGCCACATAAAATTGCTAGAAACGAAATTCCTAGCTAGGGCCCATTCACACCATGCCATTCTCTAAAGTACAACAAAATACCCTAACCATTATTTCTGGTATAACTCAAAATTAAAATGACGTGTGCATGGCATCCACCACCTTTATTCTTTTCTTTATATTCATAAAGTTTGAACACTTTAATAAAATATCATTTTGTTGTGAAAGCAGAAGTTGTTGATTCTTTCTGCTACATAGTCAAACTAAAGTTTTGAATTGAGGCTGACATGCAAAACATTTTTCAATGGATGGGGATGAAAGGCTTAAACATTTTTTTAAAATATATATATATTTTTTAATTATATAAAACAATTTTCTTGAAATATAATTTTTAATTATATAAAAATTTTAAGATGAATATAATATTAATATTTTTAAATTTTTATATTATATATTTATATAAAATTTAAAAATGAATAATTTTATGGGGTTTTAGATAAAATGGTGTGATTTATATTTTTGTTAAAATATATGATTTTTAATAGAAAATCATTAATTCAATTCCTTGTCTAAACTTATAAATAAATACAATTTAAATATTTATTTTCACTAATTATAAACCTAAAAAGTTAATTTTCTACAAACTTACCATCATAAAAACATATATATTTATATTTATATATATATTTTAATTTTTTAATATTTAAAAGATAATACTTTAACTTAAACATTTATTCAAACCTTAGAACCTTTTAACTTAGGATAAAAAGGTCCCTTAACTTACCATAAAAGGCTTATAAAGACTTCTCCTTGTCTTGAATTGAGCATGGGAGTGGTAAGGGTGGCCTCTTTTTCATATAGGTTAAAAAGGGCAACTTCCAATTTCTATCTCGTAGATTCCTATCTATCTCATCTCAACCACATTGGGTGGTCGCTGGTCGTCCTCATTTATTTTGAAGCAACGCGTTATGATGTGACAAAGATGTGATAGTGAATGCATCTCATCAAGAATGGGCAGATGCTTCTTTTTAATGTATTTGTTGGGCTTCTATTTTAAGGAAGACATTATTCTACATCACTTATTATATTTTAAGTGATTTGATTGGATCGGTTGTAATTATTAAAGAATTGAGATTTTTCTGATCCATAACATGTTTGTGAAAATAATTTTGGCAAAATCATATAATTTCACAAAATATGGTTGTAACTATTTCAATATATAAATATATTATATATTAGATTGGTTGTAACTATTTTAACAAATAAATATATTTTATATATTTTATGAAAATGATTTATAAAGAAAAATTAAATAATAATATAATTAAATATTTAGTTTTTTTAATTTTTAGGTTAATTTTGATTTAATTATTTTATGTAAAAGAGATTCTAATGGTGTAATTTGTCAACTTCAAAGTATTTTAAATTTTTTTATGGTAAATTATTTTTTTTATTCAAAAATTACATTTTAATAATAAGAAATTATGATCTTTGAACCCAAAAAAATAAATAAAAACCAATTCTAATGAAAACTATAAATTTCTAATATTTAAACCACTTCTTAAATAAGTTTTATGATTAAGAATGAATGTATATTCCGTTTCATTTTCATATTATAATTTTATTATAATTTATATTTTTCTAAATCAAGGATGTCGAGGAGAATTGACACCATGACTTCTCATTGGTGAGGCATTTTAGCAACAAGACCTAGCCAATTGAGCTAACTCTTCAGGCTAAGTAACTCAGACCTCTAGAGTTTTGGCGTTTGGAATTGATTTGCAAAGAGTCCCATCGGTGTTCAAATCTTTGGAGGGGTCACCCATAAGCCCTAGTGTAGGAAGATACAAGCAATAAAAAAGCAAGTCCCATCACTAACTCCAGCCTCTCGAGTTTTGGTGTTTAGAATTGATTTGCAAAAAATCCTTAAGAAAAATCATTTGTATTTTTTATTTGAAATAGGGCAAAAATGATTTTGAATTTGATATAATGGTAAAGGTCTCACCCTTTTATGTTTTGGCTTTTCTCATTGAAATCCAATGATACAATGTTTGGCAATATTGTTATTTTTAGTTGTTTAAAGTGTGTTTTTAATATATAAATAGATCCAACACCTTGAAAAATTCAGGGCATTGGGATTATGTAGATTACACCACTCAAACTTGAAATTCCAACAAAATCTTGTTTTTTTGTCAAAACAATTTTTGGCTAGATATGATTTTTAATTATTTAACATGCCTTTTTTAATGCATAAATAGATTCAACACCCTCAGAAATTTGTGGCATTCTTATTATGTAACTTACACCACTCAAACTTGTAATTCCAACAAATCTTTACTAAATTTTGGATAAAATTAACTTTAAAACATGCCAAAAAATCAAAATATGAAAAAATATTAAATTACATATAATAATAAATAGTAATTATTAACATTATACCATTAATTATAATAAAAATATATTATAGCCAATATATTTAAGAATATGAAATACATTTATATATTTAAACAATAATTTCATTTATGCAAACTTATAATTTTAATAATTAAAATTTATTAATAATAAATTTGAAAGAAATGAATTATAAAATATTTAAGTTTCATTTTCAGTTTTGAAACAAATCTAAAATCTATAAAATATGCTGATTATGAAAAAGCCACCCCCTTGACAAGATGGAAAATGGTTTTAGAAAATTAAGAACCCTTAACAAGTTAGACCAACCCTTTCTAATAGACAATGAGAAATTAAGAACTCCTAACAAGTTACACCAACGCTTTTTGGTAGACAATCCCATCATTAACAATTGAAAATCAAGAATAATCCTTTATAATTGGAAATTGACCACTCTGAAAGTTTTTCTAAGTTTTAATATCCACATATCTATACCATAAAAGGAGTAGAATTTGTGATAAGTTTTTAATTTTAATTTAGTTGAAGTATTAATGGTTATTGAGTAAGTTTATATATATATATATATATAATATAATTATAATTTTTTGAAAAAAGTATTTAATAGTATGAATTTTAATCACTCAATGCAAAGAAATATATCAAAAATATTTTGAAATTTATTAAATAAGATATTGTATTTATAAATTTTTAAAGTGAAATATAATTTCTTTATAAGTAAAGTAAGAAAACTAAATTTTAAATTTAACACTATATAAGTCAATGAAAGCTTAATGTATTAGTAAAGTGAGGTGAAAATATATAAGTAAAAGTGGGGATGAAAAATTAGTTAAAAGTGAGGTGGGGAATTTTGAAAATTCATTATTTATTTTAAAGTTATAAAATTTGAGAAATTTTGTATTAATTTTATAGTTATAATTATAAAATATTTAATTATATTGGGCTAAAATAATCAAATTATTGATAAATTTATATAATTTTTAGAAAAATGATGGCCTCCCGCCACGGTATGGAACGTAATTGATAGGACGTATAACCTGGCGACTTAAATGCGTATTGAATGGCACTGTACGCGCCTTGGTCTTTGGGTTTAGGGTTTTGTAACCTGTTCCACCGGCTCTCACCTACACCAACCGGTCATCTCTACTCAAAAGGCCCATTGACAACCCTATTGGCAATCATTTCCTCATTCCGCTTCGCGGGGTCACTCTGCCGAGTTCTGAGCTGCTCTGTGGGAAACCTTTGTTCCTCTGTGACTGTGTTAATGCCGCTTCCGTGGTTGTCTCCGCTTCCAAAGGGTTTCGATGGTGAGTTTCTATGGCCTGCGAGGGCTCATTCTCTCTGCTCGGCGTTTGTTTGACAACTGTAAGTGTGGTTATCTGTTTGTTTCCGTCTCGGCTGGTATTAGCTTATTGACTGTGCGTTTTGGTTCATGACAGGTCCGTCATTCCCAAAGCTGCGTTTCACCTTTGACAACCAGGTAATGATGCTGGTTCCGTGTTATAACATCTTTGCTTTTATCTTGCGGGTTCTGACCGTCTCGGCCACTGTCTTCAGGTTACTGTTTTGGTTAGTTTGGTCTTGTTCTTCGTCGCCCGGGTTCCTGGTAAAACCCTGATACTCTGCCTCCTTTCCGTTGTGTTTTTGTTTTAACACATGTACATATATTCGCAGGGTCTAATCTTTGTGGGTTTGTCTTGCAGGTGAGCTCTGGTCGTGTAGCCAAGCTCATAGTGCTGCTACCCGCATTCTCTCCACGCTCCTTCCGGGTAGTGTCTTAATACATTCCTGTAGCTTGATATCTGTAGTCTCTGTCGTTTGTGTCGACTTTCTATGCGGCGAAAATTTAAGGTTTCGGTCTTCAATCTGTTAATGGTCTGTTGTAGTCGTGGTTTCGACTTTCCCTCTATATAAAAGTGTTCGAACTGTTCTCTTTGGTATCAAACCCTCGTGGGTTTTATGGGCTTCTGCTCTATGGATGTAACAGAGTTTTGTTTCCTTTTTTATGGTCGTTGCGGGGTTTCGAACCCTTACTCTACTAGGCTGTACCGTTCACAGTTTATAAACTTAGGGTTTTGACCAAACCCTGGTCTATCCCTCCGTCAATGATATGAATGTAATACTTCGGCTTTTGTCTGTTAATAAATTGGTATTTTGAAATTCCGTCCTATTGATAACTCTGTGGGTGCCGTGACTTGCCTTACATGTATTCTGTGGTGCAAATGTTTAACTATGACCTGGGTTCTTTGTTTATTTACTCAGGTCGTATTTCTACATGCATGTTCTTGCTGTCTTGTTACTATCTGATTCTTTATATATATCGTATGGAAAAGAAAAGATTTAATTTGTTCTCTGTTACGGCATGCTATTTGACTGTAGAGTTATCGGGATTTTGAAATACCTGGTTCTTTATTCGCATGTACAGGTTTCTTCGTCTTTCTAGTCTTCAGAATCTTTACTTTGTCTGAGTCTGCTTCCGCCGCATCTTCCTCTGGGTGTACACCTGTGTGTACAGTCGGGTTTGCACGCTGGTGGACTGTGCTGTGGTGACCTGTCTTTTTCTATAACATGATTTACAATGTACAGGAAATGATATACTGTAGAATATTCAATATTACAGTGATGAGATGTGAAGCAAATAAGTAATGAATCTTCGTTTTTGGAAATGACTGTATGTTTCTATTTCTGTTCTTCAAAAAATGAGAGAGGAAACTTTACAATCTTTTTTTCGTTCTTTTAACTCTGAGAGTCAAACTGTTCCTGTTCGGTTGGAACCAACCCAACAGATTGACAACTGTTTCCCAATAACTGATTTAAAACTAATACAATGCCTTTTTAAATAAAAATCAAACTAACTAGCAAATTATGGTTCTGTTTCTAACTCCTAAGTAAAACAGAGTAAATGCATGACTAATAAAAGTAAATAAAAACAAGTAATGAAAATAAAATAACTGTCAAGGTGTTGACACCTGTCCAGCTATACGCATTGATTGTGGGTCCAAATTCTGCCTGAGACTGCCAGCCTCATTCTGCCTCCTCAGAGCTGGATGCTCCTGCATCAGGCTCCCGGGGTGACAAAAAGTCATGGCTCCGTTCCATGAGGTCCTTAACAGAGTAGCCTGCCTTTTGAATTTGTGTCTCATTAAGCCACGAACTGTCCTCTATTGGACGGTTCCTCCACTTTACCAAATATTTCAAATATTCCTTCCTCCGTGTACGCTTTGCTACCTGTGTGTCCAAAATTCCCTCAATTTCGACGGGTGGTGCCATCGGCAACTGTCTCGTCCATAAATCTCCTTTCAATTGGGTGTCCCGTGGTGGCTCTGCCACCGCATCATCTGCTGAACCTGCAATATAAGGGAACAGATCTGCCACATTAAAGATAGGGGAAATACCAATCCCTGGTGGCAACTGTATCTCATAAGCGTTCACAGAAAATTTGCGAATGATCTTGCAGGGCCCGATTTTCTTGAACTTGAGCTTGCTGTACTCTCGCTTTGGAAATCATTCCTTGCGTAAGTACGCGAGAACTTCATCCCCGACATTAAACTGTACTTCCCTGCGTTTTGTATCAGCTCGCTGTTTGTATTTCTGGCCGCTGTCCTGCAATTTTAGCTTTACCTGTTCATGTAGTTTTCTCATAGCTTGGGCGAAATCTTCCCCATCAGCACTCCGCTTCTCCAGTTTGCCCAAATCTCGTAACTCGTGCACTCCTCGCGGGTGCATGCCGTACAGTATTTGGAAAGGACTGTAGCCTGTGCTACGGTTGGGAGAATCATTATATGCAAATTTTGCCTGCGCTAACACACGATCCCATGTACGGGAATTTTCACCTGTTAGACTCCTGAGAAAATTCCCCAGACTCCTGTTCACTACCTCTGTCTGTCCGTCCGTCTGTGGATGGTAGGCGGAGCTGAACTGCAACTGAGTGTCTAATTTCTTCCATAAGGTTCTCCAGAAGTGACCAGTAAATTTGACATCTCTGTCAGAAATGATGCTTCGTGGAAGTCCATGTAACCGTACAACCTCTGTAAAGAAAAGGTGCGCTATGTAAGTAGTGTCGCTGGTTTT
>APFE030903110.1:216083-231480 GCA_000404065.3 Pinus taeda | reverse complement strand
GAGGCTCGAAGGCCTATTTATTGTTAAGAAACAATGGAAAACCCTTCACATCCCAAAACCTAACCCTAGAAGATGAAATGCCAGATTGTGGGCCCTTTTTGGGTAAATTGGTACATCAATTTCCCGGGGTCGTAAACTTTGGCATACAATCTCCGTTTGACGTGCACGATAGCTCTTTAGAAAGATCTATCCAAGCACTACTACTTTGGGAAGGGCAACATCAATCAATGGACCCATGTTGCTCCCAGATTTCCCAAAAAACGTCGTTTAGGGCCTCAAAACAGCTCTAGAAGTTCAGGACCCGAAAAACTGCTAAAAATAGTAAGTTGTGCTACAATTAAGGAATCTGAAAACACTGAAAGAGACAGTTGTGGGGGTCCAAATGGGATAGGTGGGTGGCCACCAAAATTCACCTGGATAATTCCTCCCCCCTTAGGAAGCAATGGTCCCCATTGTGTTGAGCTCCCCCATCTGCTGAACTTGGTTGCTGGTGAGCTGTTCTGCAATCTATGATGTGTCCAGTAGTGGTGAGAAGCATGGTCGATGGCGGTACACATTCAACACTTTGTGCAGATGAAGGAATGGAGGAATGTTGTGCTTGAAAGCATTATTTCCCACAGCTTTAGTAATGGTGTAAGGACCATGTCGACGTGGTCGGAGCTTTTGATGGGCTCTTGTAATGCGTTCTTTCTGTCGATGCAACCAGACTTTGTTGCCCACCTGAAACTTGTGTGGTACCCCTGTGGGTGAGGAGAAGTTGTTCCTGTGTTTTGTCATGACCGTATCCCTTTGTTGTTACTGCTGCGTGGAGGAACCCTTTGCAGGGGTCATGGATGTAGCAACGATCTTCTCCTTACTTTGGGAGTGAACCAGACAGATGAATTTCCTAGTATGGGAGATGAGATTGTTGCCTTTCTTAGTAGTGATAAAAGAGGTGGCATTAGGTGGGGCTACCTTCGGTATCCTGTATAATGAATTATTCAAAGAAATAATGGCAACACGAGGCCTTGACTCATACATAGCATGTCGCTTCCACAAGTATGGCTGGCCTAATAGTACATCACAAACATTCAGAGGTATAACATCACACAATACCTCGTCATTAAAGGGCTTGATGCTATAGGGAAGGCGACACTTTTGGCAGACTTTAAGATGAAGCCACTCGATACTGTATGGTTGCGGGTGTGGTGTAGTCGGTAGGCCCAACCGCTTCACGACTTTTGCTGAAACGAGGTTCTTCTGGCTCCCACTGTCAACAATGAATTGCAGCAGTGAACCCTTCACCCACATTTTCGAGTGGAAAAGGCGTTCCCCCTCCTTTGGGTAATCAGGCTCATTCTTCTGGATCTTGGTGGTGGAAACAGTAGCTCTGGGCTCTGCATCAATGGTCTACTTCCCTTTGCCATTCCCCTTGTCAGGTTCTGGCTCAGGGTCGGAACATGCATCTGATTCAGAAGCCTTCAACTTGGCCACCAACGACCACTTAGTCCGACACTCACTTGTGTTATGAGTGGGACTCTTGTGGAACTCACACCACTTTCCTGTGTCCTTCTTCGGCTTCGTGGTGTTGTTCTTTTCTTGCGTCTTCGAGGGGTTGTCTTGGGTCACCCCGCCTTGGCTTTGTCCTTTGGGCTTCGGATTTGCAGATCCAAAGTCTCGCTTCTTCTGTTTGAACTTTTGCTCGATTTTGACAGCCTATCGGTATGTTGTGCCGAGTGAGGAGATGTTCAAGAACTCAATCTCTTCCTGGATGTATTTGTGTAGGCAGACGCGGTATTTGAGTACCAAATGCAGCTCAGAGTCCTTGATATCAAACTATGTGGGAAGGGTATGAAAAATGTTTGTGAACTCTGGCACATCTTGGTCCCGTCCCTGCCGCAGTGTGGTCCATTTGATGTATTTGTCCTCATAGCTTTTGACAGGGTAGTATTGCTCCTTGACAACATCCCAGAATGAATCCCAAGTGGGTGCGGCTGAAAACAGTGAGCCTGTACTTTCATCCTTCTGCTCGCAATAGGTTTCCCACCAGTTCTTGACGCGGGGGGTTGCTTTGAGAAGAGCGAAAACAATCTTTTCCCCACTTGAAAATTCAAGAACAGAAAAATACCCATCTAATAGATTTAACCATTTATCTACGACATCTGCGTCTATTTGACCCTTAAAGATGGGGATTTCAAAATTAGCTTGTACCTTAAAGGGTTTGGCATTTCCAGAGTAGCTGTTGGAAGCAAATGCGTCGCCTCTGGGTAGCCGCTTAAGGATTTGCGCAAAGCTATCCATCATCACATTCCTTTGCCACTCGAGAGCTTCTTCGAGCAAGATTTTGATAGGATCTCCTGCCCCCTCATATTTCTTCTCATCCGCCATGGGAGGTAGTCGAGATTTGTGAGGCTGGTCTTGCAAAGGTTCGACTAGTTCAAGCCCTAACTCCTTATATCCTGACCTCGTTAGGAACATGCAAAGAAAAACAGAGAAAAAGAAGACCGCTCTGATACCACTGATCTGGATTTAAATAGGAACACAACAAATTGCAGAGATAACCATAAACACATATATGCAGCATAAATAATACTTCATTTCATTAATGTAAAATACTGAAATATGCTTACAAACAGTAATGGAAATAAACCAGTTAGGGCGATGGTAGCTTATCTCTGAGAAGAGATGTGGTGGCTACGTGCCTCTAAACTGTGTTACAATGAGGCTCGAAGGCCTATTTATTGTTGAGAAACAATGGAAAATCCTTCACATCCCAAAACCTTACCCTAGAAGATGAAACGCCAGATTGTGGGCCTCGTTTGGGTAAATTGGTACATCAATTTCCCGGAGTCGTAACTTTGGCATACGATCTCCATTTCACACGTACGATAGCTCGTTAGAAAGATCTATCCGAGCACTACCACTTTGGGAAGGGCAACATTGGTCCATGGACCCATGTTGCCCCTAGGTTTCCCAAAAAACGTCGTTTAGGGCCTCAAAATGGCTCTGGAAATTCAAGACCCGAAAAAACTGCTAAAAATAGTAAGCTGTGCTACAATTAAGGAAACTGAAAAGACTGAAAGAGACAGTTGTGGGGGTCCAAATGGGATAGGTGGGTGGCCACCAACATCCACCTGGATCACCCAATATCCACCCTAGCTATGAATTGTCCACATCAACTCAAAACAAAGTGAATCTATGAATTATTTAAAGTCTATAGAGATATGCATACTCTAGCCCTCTTTAGATTTGAACTTATAATCTCTTCCATAAAAAACATAATTCTTATCCATTAGGCCAAACCTAGATAAAAATTCATTTTAAAAAAGTGAAAAGACATTCACAAATTCAAGTGACAATTAAACATTTTCAAGAAATAAATAAAAAATACCAGACTTCTTTTAAATTCAAAAACCAAATCATACATTTATACCATCCTTTTTAGAAGAGGATAAGAACTTAGACTAAAAACTATCACAAAATAACAAAAACATTTTATTTTTATTTTTTGTTGCTTAAGCAAGATTCGTGCCTTCTATTTCATTAAATCAAGCATACTTTACAAAATTTACACCAAGCCACCAAACTGTGTGGTCTAAGGCTTGTTAGGAGCGTACTCGACAGAAACTAAGCAAAAGAGTACATACAAAAATAAACAGCGGGAAACACAGGGTCCGAGAACCCTCCCCGCAAAAAGTCGCGCCATCAAAAACCTTACATGCCTTTAAATTTCAACCGTCCAAACTTTACAAGAAATCCGACACCTGAGATCCTTTTCGCATCATGAAGAAGCAGGATGGAAAACCCTTGGACCCCACCAAACCGCACTATCAATCCCGATCGTTAATCGACCAAATCCCATCGAACGACGGATCTGCAAATCGCGTGGCCAAAGTGAACGAAGAAAAGCGTGCGATGAGGGTGGTTTTTAGGTCCAACCCTCATCCACGTGTCAAGATATGAATGGAATCGCTGCCCAAAAAATTATACCGCCTCCAGCTTGAAAGCGGTGTGATCACACCAAAACCACTTTGGAAGCGATTTTGTCTCCTGCCACTGAAAATTGAGAAATGGTGCAACCACGATAGGGGCCGTCGTTTGTTACATTCCACCTCTCTTCTGACCGAGAAAACCTTGCGCCCGACACTGGAGATATTCAGGGAAGTGATTCCCATAGTTGCAAAGGTCGACCCTGACCTGTCTTTCACCGTGGGCTTGTCAGACCATGGAAATGAATCTTGCCGTAATCTGCTCATTGCGAATTAACTTCCTTAGTTTTGTTCTTATACACTTCTTTGTCCTCTTCCTCCTGGTTTTGGCAAAGTTATTTTAGGTTGCTTGGCGACATTGTGAGCCAATCCATCGAAAATCTGTTGTTCTCACAACTGACACCTTGGTTGGCAAGATGTCCCTAAATTTTATGGAGAACCCGCAATAACCTCCAATATTTTGTGACTTTCTCCGGCCGTGTTCCATGACTAATTCTCTTGGTTGCGTTGATGACTAACTCTGAATCAACTTCTATTATTACATTTTGGCAATTGTTCTGCTTCAGAAATTCTAAACCTTGTTCCAAAGCCATTAATTCCGCCATGCTGTTAGTGGCTTTTCCTAGATGACCATAGAATAGGGAGATGATGTTTCTGTTTTCATCCCTCAAAACCCCTCCAAAGCCTGCCATGCCTGGGTTGCCCTTTGAAGCCCCATCGATATTATACTTTAAAAAGCCTTCTGGTGGAGGATTCCAGAAGTCTTTAACCGGTTCCCTCATGTTTATTTTCCTGTCTGTACTTTGTGGAATAAGCCCCTGCATGCCTAACTGCCTGAGAATTGATAACTCTGCTTCTGAAGGAGGATTTTTGGGGAGATCCTTTACTGTAGTGCTGACTGTCTCCTTAAGATGTTTTGAGATTTGCTCCAACAAGCGAAGAGAGGAATTCTTCTCTTCTTTGAAGATTCTTCTGTTTCTCTCTTTTCACACATTCCATATGATGAAACTTGGCAACAGAGCCCAGGCAGAGTTAAGAACCTCATAATCCGAAAAATTATTCCTCCAATTGTTGAGGGTTTTAGTGATGCTTCCTTTGTCTCTATGAGACTGTCTGAAGATGGTAGCAAAAAAATCCCATGACCTGGAGGTGAAAATGCAGCTATTGAGAAGATGTTCAATGGTTTCCTCTTGGACTTCACAGAGTTGGCATCTGGAGGGTCCCAACATACCTCTCTTCCTGATATTATCCTAGGTTAAGATTTTCCTGTGTTGAACCAACCACATGAAGAGTTTGATCTTCATCCAGCCCTTGTGCCTCCATAGCTTCTTCCAAGTTCTATCCATAGCTTGGGATTCCAGCCCAAGTAGAATACCTTTTGCTTCCTTAATGTTAAAGTTGCCCTCTTTGTTGCTGCCCTATCTTAGTTGATCCTGCCCTTCAGTAACTAAAATCATCCTCTGATCCAACAACCTCTTAAGGGTCTTTGCTCTATTGTTCAAGGTCCTGTTCTCTCTGCCGTGTATTTTTTTTCCATGTTCTCCATTTTTATGTATTGTGAGAATGTTCCCAAAAGTCCTCTACTTTCACTAATCCTAGGTTGTCTGTCTCCTGTTTGAGGCCCAAAAATTCCTCTCTCAAAAGAGTTGGTTTTTGTTGCCATTTTTCCTCCCAGAATAGTGCTAGATCTCCATCTCTGATTTCCTAGAAACTGTTTTTTTGAACAACCTCTCTGTTCTCCCAGGCCTTGTTCCATATGGGAGAGCCCTTTATGTTTCCAGACATTCTTATGATATCATGAGAAAGCCAGGGACTGGCATATTTTTCCTTCCAGATGCTTTCCCATTAAGCCTTAGGATCCTTAACCCACCTCCACCATAGTTTGGCCCCTAGAACCTTACTTAGAATCTCTATATCATCCAATCCCAGGCCTCCTTGGCTCTTGGGTTTACAAATATTTTCCCATGAGACTAAAACCCATTTTTTCCTTGTTTCCTCTTTGCCCCAGAGAAAATCTCTTTGTATGTTTCTAAATTGCTGTAATACTCCTTTTGGAGTTGGGAGAGTTGATAACATGAAGACAGGGATAGCTTGGAGCACTGCCTTTGTGAGAACCAGTCTACCCGCCAGATTTAAAGACTTGATTGCCCATTTCCTGACCTTATCTTGCATCTTAATGATTAGTGGTTCCCATATGCTTTTGAGCATAGGTTTAGCCATTAGAGGAACTCCCAAATACTTAGAGGGGAGAGAGTCTCTCTGAAATCCAAGAATTCTGGAGACATTTCTTTGGATAGCTATATGGGTATTAAAGAAAAATATTTTTGATTTGGAAAGATTAACTTCCATACCTGATGCCAAAGCAAAGTCCTTCAAAATCTGTTTGGATGCTAATGCTTCCTTGACCATGGGAATTCCCTATAGCATGGTATCATCTACAAACTGTTGATGAGTCAGAACCTGAGTTAGCATGCTTAATGGACCGCCCCAGCCCTTCCATCATGAGGATGAAGAGAAAAGGAGAGAGTGGATCTCCTTGTCTGAGTCCTCTAGAAGGAAGAAAAATTCTAGAGGGAGAGCCATTAATTAAAATTGAAACGCTGGAGGAAGTCACCAGGGCCATGACCCATCTGATCCAATTATGATCATAACCAAACGCGACAAGCACTCTCTTGATATATGTCCAATTTACTTTATCATATGCTTTTGCTATGTCTAATTGCATGATCATACCTGATTTCCTTTCACTAGTTAACGAGTGGACCACCTCGTGAGCTTGTATGATGCTATCTAGAATTTGTCTGCCTTCCACATAACCTGATTGTTCCCCCGAAACCAGCGATGGCAACAAAGGTTTGAATCTATTGGCTACAACCTTGGAAATTATCTTATAAACAACGTTGCATAAAGCAATGGGTCTATACCTCTCTGGAGTTTGGGCATTATCATGCTTTGGAATTAGGGAGATAAAGGAGGTATTAAGAGCTTTCAAAATAGTTCTGTTCAGCCTAGAGTCTTCCACTACCCTTATAATATCATCTTTGACAATATTCCAACAAGCTTTGAAGAAATTTACATTGAATCCATCCGCACCTAGAGCCTTATCATTTTGCATTTCCTTGAGGACCTCACTGACCTCCTTTTCGCTTACAGGTCTGTTGAGATTCCTGTTATCCTCTCTGGATCAACTTGGGGATATGCTTAATGAGGTCCTTGATGAAAGGAACCCTGTCTAAAGTGTTTTCTTGAGCAATACCTCGGAAGTGCCTAACTAACACTGCTTCTATCTCCTCGTGCAATTGATGTATCTGCCCATCCGCGTCCTTGATCGAAGAGATCTTATTGTGAGCCCTATTTACTATTGTAGATTTATGGAAAAATTTAGTATTTCGCTCTCCTTTTTTTAGCCATTGAACTCTTGATTTTTGTTTCCAAAAAATTTCCTCTTGGTTGCACAACTTTTCCCATTCTTGGTGATGCTTCTCTACTTGGTCATTTTTGTCCTTATCAAAGCCTTCCTTGAACAAAGCTTGGTTGAGCTCTATAATTTTATTTTCCACAGCTCTCTTTCCTGCAAAAATATTACCATATTCATTCTTGTTCCAGGCTTTAAGCTTCAGCTTGATGTGCTTTAATCTTTTTGTGAAGCAGGAACATTGTTGATCCTTGAGTTTGCAAATCCTCTGCCCATCATTCTTCAATGTTGCTGATGAATTCTGGGTGAGAAAGCCACATATTTTCAAATCTAAAAGGTCTATTTCCTGGGGTACCTATGCCCTTGATTTCCATTTGAACCGGCTAGTGATCTGAATCTCCAAAGGAAAGAATTCCTGCTATTATTTCCTTGTCTAGAAGCATGAGATCCTCAGAGATCACGAATCTATCTAACTTGGAGGCTACCTGTGAGTCCCCTCCTCTTTTATTGTTCCATGTACAGAGGCCATTGTTTGTCTCAATATCAACAAGCTTCATGCTTTCTGAAAAGATTTGGAAGGCTAAGGAATCTTTATTTAGAGCTCTTGTACCCCCTTTTTTCTCCGAGAGAGATCTGATCATATTGAAGTCTCCTCCTAAGACCCAAGGTAGTCTTGCATGTCTGACTCGTAGATCCACCAAGGAATCTATGAACCTAAACTTGTCATCTAACCTTTGAGGGCCATAAACATTCGTGACTAGGTAAGTGTCCCTGTCTCCTACTAGTTGTATCACTACTGATAAATAATTCCTTGATGCCTCTCAATTATTCCAATTTTTTGGGGATTCTAGAGAGTGAGAATACCCCCTGCTGTATTTTCTGCTTTGAATGGAGTATTTTGTCTCTTGGACAAAAATTATATCCGGCGCTGCCTGTTTCATTCTATTATTCATCATTCTTTGTTTTCTCTTGCTACCAAGACCTCTAATATCCCAAGTTGTAAACTTTATAATTAAAGATTGGTAAATGAGTAACTGGTTAGGTCTTTCATCTTACCTGAGTCCACCATAAGCTTTCCACATTCCATCAGTAGCTCGTTTTGTTTTTTCCTGCCTCTTTTTCTCCCCACTGGATTTCTCGGTGCTAACCCCGGAGTCATTTTTACTACTTTCACCCCTTCATAGCTTTGTTTTTCAATGTAGTTTACTCCCTCCAAACCTTTTGCCTGGGTTTCCCATAAGAATAACTACTGTATTCGATTGAGCTCTTCTTGTGGTAGTGATTCTACCCCGCCAGTTGTTCCCTGAGCCAAGAACCCTTCTAGATCCAGGTTTTCTCTGTCAAGAATCTCCTGTAGCTCATTGTCCTCCATGTCCATTTCACTCTGGGTCATTTCCTGATCCATTTCCAGCGCTGTTTCGTTCAGCATCATCCCATTCTGTTTTTCGTTTTCCTTCTTCTCGTAATATTCATTCATTGCTTGATCTTCTACTGATATTTCTTCATCCTCTTCAAGAACTTGGAACTGGTTCTAACTAATCTTTTGTCCTTCTACTTGGTGTTGCTTTGGCCCTTTTTTTCCACTTTTCCCTTTATGAACTACTTTGTGAAAGCTATCTGTGTCTTTCATTGTGTTTATTTTGTTGTTGTGCTCTGCTTTACTGAGGGGGCAGTCTCTTAGAAGGTGCCCATGTTCATGACATCTGCGACATCTAAATGGAATATGTTTGTAGTCGACTGTTTACGCCCATTCCTCATCAAAAAGCTTTAAGATGACTTCATCCGGAAGGGCTCTGGAAAGGCCCATCTGCACGCAGATCTTAGCAAAAGAGGTGTATTTTCTCCTTCTTGTGGCTTCAGAGGCTTTGATGAACCGTCTTAATTTATTGCCTATGGTTGCAAGGGATTCAGTTTGCCAATAGTCAAGAGATAGAGAATAGAGTCTTACCCATACTGGAACTGAAGTAAAAGTTTCCCGCTCCGGAACGAAGTTCATCATCCATGGCCGTATATAGAGCCCTGCTGCTAAATAGAAGTAGGGCCCGCCTTCAAACACTCTATCTTTATCTTCAATGCTAATGAACACCACAATAAAGAATCCTTTGGATCCCAGATGTAGATCAATGTTTCTTTTGGGTTTCCAGTGGTATCTTATCCATGTTTGTAAATTTTTTTCAGTGGGCCATAGCCCCATGAATTTGCATATGATTACGTAAGTCCGCATGTGATCTCTGTGCTCCTGCAGCGCTCGATCATTTAAAACTACTCTAGGAGTAATTTCAGCTCTGGGTTTGCACTAACCCTTCTGATTTTTGTCTTTTGCTCCCTGTATTTTGTCGTTTTCTTCCTTGTCTTTTGTGCCCTCCTTCTCCTTCGATTTGGTACTGTCTGATTCCTCCTCCTTGTTTTTTTTTCCTTCCTTCGCATCACTTCTTTCTCTTTCCTAAAGCTTTTTGCCCTTGTTGGCCAACGCTTCCTTGTAGGAGGGAGTTGAGCTCCCTCCTCTGCGCCGATCCATGGAGAGAAACCCGTTGCAGAACACTGAAACCCTAGTCGCCTTTGCTACCCTCGCCCTCCTGCAGCTCCTTAACCGCTAATATCATTCCAATCACTCACCAAAAACAAATAACTAGTAAAGTGTTCTTCTCTAATTTTTATTTGGTTAATTATTTTTTTAATCATGCTCAATGCATAAGATATTCTAATTAAAAAGAACGAGATGATAGACGAAGGTTTGAGCTTTGGATTACAGATTTTTTTTATATAATTGGTATGAAAACAATCGTTCACATTTATCTGAACTTCACTTTATATCTATTAAAGATTTTGCGTTCACATATAACTTAACTTTGCTTTATATCTAGTAGATATACAAAATGTGCAATTAAAATCAAGATAATCAAACAAGAATATAAAGTTTTGGCTTCCTAAAACAACCCTCACCATAACGGGAAGTTTCTTACTTTAAAAAAATACATTAGCTATAGAGATAAGATAACAATACCATTCACTCTTAATAGATTCAAGAGTTTCTGTTGGGCAGTTTTTGAGATGATTGGGCACTTTGAATTTCCAAAAAAAATGCCAAGTAATTTGATTGTCGCTGAACTTCTGTTTCAAAACGATGGCACCTTGGGCAAATTCTGAGATAATTGGGCATTTTGAATTTCCGAACAGATACCAAGTTATGTTGCTTTACTTTTATTTCAAAACGATGTTTTTATACTTATGGATTTGAAGATGTAACGTTTTCTCAAAAATCAAATACTTTTAACTGTTAAACATACTCCTCAAATCTAGATGTGGTAAGATATAAAACTGGTTGTGAGCCTACCATGAACACTCTTACTTCATAAAATGAATCTGATTAGTTAGGATCAGCCTTGATAGAAATAGTTCATTGTGATATCAATAAATCAGTAATGGTTGAGGAAAAAGCTTTAATACAAATAAAAATATGTATCTTTCTAATATCAATGAATCAGGTAGCAGGTTTTATGCTCTGAAGGGTTGAAGTGTTTCTTTTATAATAACGCGCCATTCTTAATGTCATTAAGGATTAAAAGTTCTTCTAACAAGAAGAGAAAATGTGAGATGGAGTTTCAGATTAATCGGAAATCATACCATCTATGAGTTCTATAACGATATAGATATTAAAATTGTTGGACATGAGGTTTTCAGTCAACTAAAGTTCAGTTGTGATAGTAAGTAATTTTTAATTTATTCTTAGTGAAGGGTTTGTGTCTTTTTAATATATTAAGAAAAATTATCATATCAACCAATGTAGGTTAACTAATGACCGCCTCTCATGTGAGGTGACTCATTTATGGTTTGTAAGGAGACAGGTTAATTCTAAATTTATTATCTTTATAAGTATCACAAGATAAAGTAAGTGTCATGATGTCTTAGATTGTTTTCTATCCACATTTATCAGTTTATTAACCATTTAATTTATTTTCTATCTATATTTACCAATTTACCAGCCATTTAATTTATTTTCTATCTACATTTACCAGTTTACCAACCATTTAATTTATATAACTACACTTAATCCAAAAAATTAAAGCTATCAACCAAAACATTACAACAACACTTTCTCTAAAATTTAGAAATATTAGAATAATATATAACATATCTTCATGGCATCGGAAAAGGAAAATTGTTAAGTGGAAAAGTTTGTTCCCCAAAATAACTAACAATATTTAGATAATTAGAAATCTTTAAAAAAGAATGTATGAATTTCCCTATATTACATCTTAGCATAATTTAATTTATCTTTAATTCACAAAAAAACAGTAAAATGAATCTAAATGGATAATAAATACATATTAAAATAAAATATGTTCAATAGTTAAAACCATGTAATCATCTTTTATTCATCCAGAGGGCAACCGGGTTATTGGATGGTGCAGTGATAGTGATAATGTTGATGATGGCTCTCTTAAATCAAATTCAATAACAAATTTCATTCACCATTGTTCTCTGGATATTCGATTTTGAAATGGTCCAACACTGTCTTATTCTTTAATTCCTGGCTCCAGAAAATTCTCATGAATTCTCCAAACTTATATCCTTTGTACAGAGCCGGATGCTGTTCATCAACCAGGGACGCTGCAGGGGCAATGAAGGCATCCTCCGAGGGGCCATAAAACGTAGGAATTGATATACGTGCAGTAGATGCATTCGTTACTGCTCGATGTTCCACACTTCTGAATCTACCATTGCTCACAACCTGACAAATTATTAGCATTAATAATAACATTGTCAAATTCCTATTGCTCACAACCTGATAAATTATTAGCATTAGCATTAACAATAACATTGTCAAATTTTCAGGAAGAAATAAAGTATTGGATCTGCTCTTGCTCTTGTTAAATACCTGCAGTTGATCTCCCATATTAACAACGAAAGCGTTGGGTATGGGTTCTACAGCAACCCACTTTCCATTTCTGAGTACTTGCAGACCACTGACCTCGCCTTGCATTAAAACAGTGATGCCACGCGCATCTGAATGGCGTGGTGTGCCAAGAGTAATATCCGGTTTCGGGCATGGAGGATAGTACATTATATCCATGAGTTGGGTGTGTTTTCCGAAGATTCTGTCCAAATAACTGGAATCGAGCCCTAGAGCTTCAGAAACAGCAGCCAGCAGCCTTAAAATCAAAGCTCTCACCTTCATAGCGTAGTTGCCTGCGATCTCTCTGTATAAAAGCATATGCAAGATAAGTACTTCTTGTTGTTGCAATATCGTTCCTCCAGAGTTTGGAATTCTTTTATTTACCCTCTATTGAATCTGCTAATTCAATCTTTGTCGAATTTTTTGAATTTTACCATTAAATCTACTCAAAATTGCATATTATGATGGTACTATAAATTCAGCAATCTCAAAATCACCTACTATATCATAATAATTATAATCTGTCATGGTCAACTCAGACTTTAGGGTATGAGATCTGTTGTGTTGTTTTGGGTATGAAATCTGTTGTTTATGGTACAAGAGACCACTAAATCCAACCATTTAACTAAGTGTACATAGTATATACTCTGTTTCCCTGAATTTAAACATACTCTGCCCTTCTATATACCATATTAATATTTTCAATTTTTATCAAAAAAAAAAAAATGGATAAACCCCATTAACCCCACTAGAGACGAGAGACCACTAGATCCAAGAGATCACTAGATCCAACCAGGATCATTAGATCCAACCATTTAACTAAGTGTGGACATAGTATATACTCTGTTCCTCTGAATTTAAACATACTCTGCCCCTATGGATTTAAACATATGGCCTTCTATATACTATATTAATATTTTCAATTTCTATCCAAAAAAATTGGATAAAGTCCATGCATTATCCTACTGCCAGTCCACATTAAATCACCCAGTCCGTTTGGCTGCAAATGCACACTAAATCACCCCACCGTTTTGGCTTCCAGTCATTTTCAGCTGAACTGAAAGGGAAAAAGGGCTAAACCGTTGGCCGACTATCCTACTGTAACATAGGTCCCATGCTAATATTTGCAGTTTCATAAAAAAAATCCATAAAAAATCACCTGTTCCCATTCCCATCATTTTAAGCGGAAAAAAAGAAGTAAAAGACCTAAAATATTGACCAGGTGCTGGTTTCCCAAACCTTGGGACAGGTTTTACTTCAATTCGTAGCCTATTCAAACGTTTCAGCAGTTCAACAGCTATTAATAAGACTAACAGTGTATAATTGATTGAATACCTGTAGGCTGCAGGTTTTTCAGGCCAAGAGCTGATGACTTCTTCCAAAGGATGACATGGGTGCAACAGATAATCCCTCCAGTTAAGGACTTTTTCTTTGCGAATGTTAAAGCTCGTAGCAAGCCTAACTCGCTGATTAGGGTTCTCTGAGTAGAGGCATGCTCGGTCTTCCACGGGCATTTCGAAGAATTCTTTGGCAATTTCCATCATGCTTTTCATGGTTCTTTCTGGTACGCCATGATTCACTATCTGCACTCACTTAGATCAACCAAAAGATATGTGGCCATAAAAAAATAGTACATACTCTCAAATATGAAACTTGAACCAGTCACTAGATCTTATTAACACATCAACACATCAGACTGACATTCACTAGATCTTATTAACACATCAACACATCAGACTGACATTAAAAATATAGATTAAATAATCCTGCAACTCTGAAAGTAATAGCCTCAAAAACTTCACGAATAGAAAACTGGTTGGAAATATCCTAGAATATCCCTGGCAAGCTTAATTTGTAACATAGGGCCTTTTTGGTGTGCAGGGGATAATCCAGAGATATTAAAAGAAAAACACTGGCAAGAGAAAGAGATCGAAGTATGATGTACCTGGAAAAAGCCATCTTCCTCGCACGCATGGCGGATTTCTTCAACTACCCTTGTTCTGTTAGGGCCATCCAGGTCCTGGAGATCCACCACCGGAATGCTCTCAGAGTAAGACACCTCAGACAGCTGGGGGCGTTCACTAGGAGGCAGGATATATTTATCTTGAACTTGAAGATGATTTATTCCATTGGACAGCAGCTTTTCGACAGCATTCACATCCTGGGTCAACACATCTTCCATTGTAGACGGCATATTTCTGTCTCGAGTGCTGTAAAATTGGCAGTGGCACCTACCTATTGCTGTGCGAAACTAAGCTTCGATTGGCACACCAGAAATAGGATATCGGATAATGCGCAAAAGAAGAGTGAACATTTAAGTGCGGCCGTGCAGATCTCTGCAAATGAATTGAAAAGACATCTCCATGTTAAAGTCTTCAATATACACTATATACACTATACAGTTTTACTACTATTTTTTACTCTCTTTCTTTTAATTTTCAGAATCAAAAGAGAGGATGAATTACGTTTAATAAATAGCAAAAGAATTTAAAAGAAGAATTATAAATTCTGATTATGTCGTTCAAATTCACGGCAAGGGCCAATTGGCATCATTTTCAATTGTCTGAGTGTGCTACGCATGGCTGTAGCGGTGCACAAGTTAGCTGTATTTTTATTTGCCTTCACATTCCCGTGAATAATATTCGTTTAAATTTTAAATGGGAAAAGAAACAAAGAAATAAAGAAATTATGTTTAAGAAACAAATTATTTAAGTGGGCTGTACTATTATTTGTTTTCATATTGGGGCGAATCATATCGATTTATGGACACATTACTTTGTCATCTGATTTTTTATTAATTTTTTTTTTCTGAAACCTCATAATAAGTGTTTTTAGTTTTTTTGGAATAACTTATTTAAGAGTTAGTTACCAGAATATCTCGATAATTGTGTCTGCTATTTTAAAAGCTTCACATTCTGAAATAAAAAAAAAAAACTTTCCTGTTTCCACTTGTCCAAAAAAAATGCATACCCTTCTAAGAAAACCACTATTACATTTGCATCCATAGAAATGCAACTGAGATTGGGTTTTATACAGCCTATAGTAATATCCAAATGAAATCATTATACATGTCTGGAAATGTATTTATTTACATAATCATAAAACAAATAAATTTAT
>APFE030903110.1:150278-213602 GCA_000404065.3 Pinus taeda | reverse complement strand
CCCGCCCCTGCGCTCTGCAAGCTATGGTTATGGGAGCCTCTCAGCGCCGCTCTGGTTGCTGCGCCCCTGCGCACAGCCCCGACCTCCCCCTCGCAGTCAGATGGAGTCCCCTGAGGGCTCTGCCCCCCCTGCTGACCCACCTCCTGAAGTCTCCGCCTTCAGAACCTTGATCGCTACCAGGACAAAACGCCCCCCCCCCTCTGCAACTCAGCAGAAATTTATCAAAAGATTGAATTCGATTCCCTCTGTTGCCCTGCCAGAGGAGGATACCTGCAAAGCTGCACTGAACCTGGCAGAAAGAGGACTCATAGGCCAGTTTACAGGCTTATGGCGTTCCCCCAAATCAATGGAGGAATGGACTCAAAGAAACTGGAAACCACTGATAAAAGAGGGAGTCAAGAGCCATTTTGTGGGCAAAGGGTACTTCGTTTTTGTATTTGAAAACACGGAAGACAGAAGCTTGATTTTCAGAAATGGCCCCTACTTCATGGGGCCGCAGGGCCTGTATTTAAATAAATGGACTCCAGACTTCGATCCCTCCCAAGACGTCCCATCTGCTGTGCCGGTGTGGGTGAGGCTCCCTCATCTGCCTCTTCATTGCTGGAATCAAAAATCGCTCCAAACCATCGGGAACGCGCTAGGCAAATACATAGATCAGGCTACAAGAAAAGACCAATACTCTTGCGCCTGTATCTGTGTTGAAGTGGATCTCGAGGAAGGATTGCCTAAAGCGATCAAGCTCTCGGTGGCAGGTTGGACGCACATCCAAGAGCTCGACTATGAACAACTCCCCTTTAAATGTAGACATTGTCACGGTCACGGTCACTTTGCAAAGCATTGCAAGAAGAAAATAGAGGAGCAATCTGAAAAACATACCGGAGAACAATGGACCCTTGTCCAGAGAACAACCCATGCAAAGAAAGATGCAAGAAAAAGCGCAGCAACGGGAGAAAGAAACATCACCATCCCTCCTCAGGAAACGGAAGAGACTGCAAAAGGAACGGAGGAAGTGCAGATCGACCCACCGAACAGAGCCCCGGAAAGAGAGGATCATGAGGAAGTCCCCTCCTCAAGCAAAGAGGGAGGGGTCGATATTCAGATTGAAGCTACCCAAGGCAGCCCCTCTAACCCCACCTATGCAGAAGTCACAAAGAAAAAGGCAGTCGAAAGCTCAGAGTCCTCAGAGGAAGAATTCTTTGAGCGTCCAATAAAAAGAGCCGGAAGGAAATCCCGCAAGGAAAAAAGAGAAGAAGAAGCAGAAAGGCTCAAAACACAAGGGAGCCAGTCCACAATAGAAATGACAATCGGAAGAAATAGCAGGCCCAGGGCTTCCAAGGGCGGCTCCACCCCTCTCACAGGTAAATAATGAAGCTAGTCTCTTGGAATTGCAGAGGACTGGGAATCCCACAAAAATAGAGGCAGTAAAGGACCTATTAAAGTCGGAACCTGCAAACATCCTCTTGCTCCAAGAGACAAAGATAGCAGGGCAAGCTCTGCTAGAAATCAGCAAGTCAAGTTGGAAGAAAAGTTCAGGCACAGCTGTCAGCGCTCGGGGCTCTTTGGGAGGTCTGGCAACTCTCTGGAACGAAGATAAATTCCAGCTGATCAACACTCACGAGACCCTGCACTGGATATTCTCAGAATTAATTCACCTTGCAAGTAAGTTGTCCATCTCGCTTGTCAATCTTTATGTCCCTGTCAATTACTCCGAAAAAAGAGACTGCTGGAACTCTCTGGCAGCGTTTTTAGAGCAGGAATCCCCCAATAATATCATACTTGCTGGAGATCTTAACATTGTTTTGAATGCTAAAGAAAAAAAAGGTGGTATCAATTCCAAAGACCCCATGGTGGGTGTAGTGGAAGAGCTTGCGCAACAATGGGATCTGCAAGATTTCAACCCAACACAAGGTCATTTCACTTGGTCAAACAATCGAACTAGAATTGACCATATCTCAGCGCGTTTGGACCGATTTCTAGTGCAAACCTCTCTCCTTATGAATAAGAAAATCATAACAACAAAAATTTTGCCCAAGCTGTCCTCTGACCACAAGCCAATCCAGCTTTGTTTGGAAGATGAAGAGGATTTGGGGCCCATTCCATTTCGTTTTTCTCCTCAATGGATCGAAAGGGAGGGCTTCTTCGAGACGGTGAAAATAGCTTGGGCCTCCTCCATTACAAGTTCTCCAAGCTTCGTTTGGGAGCAAAAGCTAAAACTCACCAAAAAAGCATTGAAGGATTGGATCAAAAAACCATTCCACAACCCAGCCTCCCAAAGAGTTGCAGCAGTGTAGGCTTTGCACACCCTACAAAACGACATGGAAAGCAAAAATATCAATGAAGAACTGTTGGACTTGGAAACAAAAGCGTAGAGAGCAGCCTACCAATCCTTCAGAAAATAGGAGGAATACTGGAGATTAAAGTCCAGAAGTTTGTGGTTAAAAGCTGGGGATCGCAATATCTCTTTCTTCCATCGGCAGTACCGAGCCAGATTGTCAAGGAACTTCATTGCAGAAATTAAGACTTTGACGGGCCAAATTTGCAAGGGTTTCCAACAAGTCAAGGAAGCAGCTGAAACACACTTCCAAAATATTTACAATCCGGATGCGCAAGGGGAAGAAGTGGACGACACAGAATTCCTCACCCTCATCCCTTCCTTAATCTCTCCGGAAGACAACTCTGATCTTTGATAACCTGTCTCAGAGGAGGAGATAATTAAGATCATTTGGTCAATGGACTCCGACAAGGCCCCCGGACCGGACGGATTCACCATTCATTTCTACAAAGTTTGCTGGGATATCATAAAATATGACCTCCAAAAGATGGTAAGGGGATTCATGAATAAAGCTAAAGTAGGTGGCAGCACCAACTCAACCTATTTAGCTCTGATACCCAAAGACTCCAATCCGGAAACTTTTGCCAGATTCAGGCCAATTTCCTTATGTAATGCCTCCTACAAGATCTTGGCAAAGCTGCTGGCCAACAGAATAAAACCCTTGCTCCCTCGAATCATCTCTAGTGCTCAAGGAGGCTTTGTGGAAGGCAGACACATCCTTGACAACGTCATTCAAGTGCAGGAGACCATACACTCAAGCAAACAGGGAAAAGAGAAAGGGATGTTCATAACGTTAGACATGGCGAATGCGTTTGACAGAGTCAAAAGATCATTCCTCAGCAAAGTTTTGCTCTCCTTTGGCTTTTCTCCTCAGTTTGTCAACCTCATAAAAGCTTGCATGAGTAACCCATGGATAGCCCCTCTCATAAATGGCAGGCCTTCCAACTTCTTCAAAGCCAAGAGAGGCATCAGGCAGGGATGCTCACTCTCCCCCTTTCTATACATCTTAATGGCTGAAGCGTTAAGCCGAAAACTCGAAGCCGAAAGATTGTCAGGATCCCTCCCGGGCCTTAAACCCACCAGCAGAATAAACCCTCTGAATCATGCCGTCTTTGCAGATGAATCAATTCTCTTAGGGGGTGCCTCTTCCAGAATAGCAAAGGCTTTTGACACAGTCATCAAGAACTACTGCAAAGTCTCAGGAGCTTTGGTAAATGAAAGAAAAAGCGAAGTCTTCAGCTGGAACATTAATCAACAGGAGCTCAACATCATAGCTAATATTCTTGGCTTCAAAGGGCACTCCCAATGGGACATAATTAGATATCTTGGGCTGCCCATAATCTCAGGAGTGAACAAGAGGTCGCTTTGGAGCGACATAATAGGCAAATTCAAAGCCAAGATCATGAAATGGGGAGGATACTGGTTAACAAAAGGAGGTAAGGTCATATTAATAAAATCCCAGCTGTCTTCCTTAATAATTTATCAAGCAGCATTCCTGCTCGCCCCCATAAATGTCATGGATCAAATCTCTTCTTTTCTCAGAAACTTCCTCTGGCAAGGAGGCAGGGGCAATGACAAGAAACTTCACCTGGTAAATTGGGATACAATCAAAAAGCCTATCGACGAAGGAGGACTGCAAATCCGCGACCCCTCCCTGGTCAATCTTGCCCTTGGCAGTAAAATCTTGTGGAAGATGATCAAGGAACCACTCCATCCTGTGAGTGCCATTCTGAGGTCAAAATACACCAACAAAGCTGAATTCAGAATCCTTCAGTTGGTATACACAGCCAACAGTACGCTGCTATGGAAACTCTGTTTCAAGAGCAGCAAACTCTTCAATCGATACGCTTATAGAATTCCAGGGAACGGCAAGCGCACTCGCCTCTGGCAGGATCGTATTATGGGGCGTAATTCTCTTATGAACAATGAGGAGATCTCTGAGTTAAGGGATTGGTTAATATCAACAGGCAAGCACACCATTTTCGATATTTCCAATTGGGATCAGCGAGACGAATGGACCGGCTGGGCAATCCCCAATCCCCCTGCCCACCTGCAAACTCAAATAAACCCATTCCTCGACCTGTTGGAAGACGCAGCTCCAATTCATCGCTCAATGAAAGACTGATGGGGCTGGGGTCATACTGGAGAATACACAACTGCAGAAGGCTATAAAGCGTACCAGATCACAAGAAATAATAAGCACAGTGCTGCGTTCTGGAAAAACGTATGGGAACCCCTAGCGCTCCCTAAAGTTAACTTTTTCTTCTGGACGCTAATGCATAACAAGATACTAACAGGTGATAATATGGCAAAAATAAAGTTTGCTGGTCCACACTGGTGCGCTCTTTGCAGGTGTAATACCGAGACTGCCCAACATCTATTCATCGACTGCCTGTTCGCAAAGGAAGTTTGGGATCTCATGCTCCAAGATTTCTGCATCAGCTCTCCCTCTCAGATCACAGTCTCAGATCTTTTCGCGGAATGGAATCAGTTATACCCTCAACGCATTCCTCATAAATCGCTCTGGCGCAAAGTTTGGAATGCCCTGCCCAAGTTTGTCTGTTGGCAAATACGGCTGGCCCGTAATCAAAAGATTTTTAATGACCTGAATCAAACTCCCTTGCAAGTAGCAGCAAAAGCAAGAACTCTCCTCCTTGAAGCGGCACAACAACAGTATTATAAAGAGGATACATTACTCCAGTCGGTTGAGAAGAGGTGGCTTGGACCACTTGAACTCCAAAGCAGAAAGACCCTTCTCCCTCCACAAACAGAGCATCCAATCTGGAAAAAGAGAGATCTAGATGAAACGTTCCAGCACTGGTGAAGAGCTCAAAAATCCCATACCATTTTCTTTGACGGGGCCTCCAAAGGAAACCCCGGCCCCTCGGGTGCCGGAGGGCTTATCTTCTCCCCAGATGGGAACCCCTGTGACACTTTTTTCTGGGGTCTTGACCTGAAGACCAACAACCAAGTAGAGCTGCTCAACCTTCTCAAAGCATGTCAAATTGCTAGAGAGAAAGGGATCAAAGATATACAAGTATTTGGAGACTCGGAGATTCTCATAAAGAAGTTGAACGCTGCAGAGCAATTCAGGAATGCAGGCCTCAACAGAACGTTGGAAAGACTGAAAAGAGTCCTTTCTGCCTTTGCTTCCTTCAAATTCTATCATATACTCAGAAGCTCAAATAGTGATGCAGATTTGTTGGCCAACAAAGGGAGCGCACTAGATAAAGGGTTGCTGTTTATAAACGAGGACAGACTTGTAGAAATCCCTTGCTAAAACCCAGTTAGAACAACAACTTCAACTGTATAAGTATGTTGTAATCAGGGCTGCTTTGGCAAAGCCCCACTCTCTTTATTCCTCATAAATAAAAACATACCTGTTAAAGTTTAAAAAAAAAATAGGTACTATAGCTCATGATAGTTTAATTGAGAAGTTTTGTGAAAATGAAGTGTTATATGCCAAGAGATTTGAGATTCAAATCCCTTCAATTTATTTAGGCATTTAGGGGTTATAGTGGTAGCAATCAAATCAATCCCATTCCAGGCAAAAACAAAACTAACCATGTCAATTCTTTTAATTAAAAAGAAAAAAAAACTATTTAAATAAGTGCTACATGGATAGATGATAAAACATTATTCAATATTAAAGAAAATATATACACACACACTATTATCTTCCCCACTCGGTTTCTACTCCCACTAATATTGAAGTGCTCGGTCTTTAGGAGACATTTCTACATGAAAGATAATCGACTCAACTAGACACAGGTGGGTCTTCCAGGGATGTAATTAGTATCGATCTACGGTACAATGAGCCATGATATGTGTGTGGGTGTTAAAGTTCCAAAATATTAGCCCATATTTATTTTTGTCATCGCAATTAATTTTATTTCCAACCCCTCTACCTGGGTTCCTACTACATTTGGATATGCAACAGGATATGGAACTAGAAGGGATACTTACCTTGCAACTGGTGGATAAGATGTTGCTTACTCCCCTGAATTTTTTTGCAGGCTCTATTGCTACATCCATTCCATATAATGCATTCGGTCATAAATACGGAAAATGCACTTGCACGAGATAGGATCTAGGTGATATAGTGCTTCCTCTCCCTTTGCTTTGGATGAGCCATACTTCCTCTCCCATTGGATGGTATCTTCCTCACCCTCCATTGTCGAGTGAACCATTCTTCCTTGCAATATCAATTCTAATCTAGTATCCATTATTATCACAATTCCAATCCAGTTAGTTCTCAACAGGTCCTACATAAAGCAATGCCGCCTTAAAGCAGTACATAATGCGGTAAAGCTTAGTTCTAGGATTAAATTCGTGAGTTTTGGGACTAAATATTAGTTCTCAGTGACGGGACTGGGTTGTTAGAAATTGTAGCAAGAAAAGGCTCAATTTTGACTTGTGCCTTAGTCAAATTGAGTAACTTGATTTTCCGCATCAACATGATGACTTGGATTTCAGTTAGTTAGAGTGTCATGGTCTTGTCTCCTAGTTAGATGAGTAATTTCGAGTTTGTAGGCTAAGAGTAGAGTTGTGCATATACTGATTGCTAAGATTGAGCAATCTAGTTGAGTTATTGTTAGTTGAACTCAGTTAACTGAGCTCTAGCCATTAGTTGAGTCAGTTGAAGGTCAGTTGAGTAGATAGGATTGTTGTTAACTCGCTGATCTCTCAATTAACTACTCAATCAACTAAAAAAAGACTTATTCATGCATGCAATTCTAATTTCCTAGTTGAGGTGGAGGAAAAGGCATGTTTGTATTTATATTTTTCTATTGTTGAGTGTACATTGCTTTTGCACTGAGCAGGTGATCGATTCCTTAAGCTATTGCACACGGAAATATTGAATTTCTCCTATTTTTTAGGGGTTAATTCCTCTAGGATTGTGTAAGGAAATAAGAGCTTCGCTGAGACTTGAATTAGCTAAGTGTTGGCCAGAGCAGGCCAATCAACAGGAGAACATGTTTATAGTGCAGGGTGTGCTTCAAGATCAAAGCAAGACATTGTAATAGTTTCTCATTCTCATATGATTAATGAAAAGTAGCAGAGGGATTTTCCCCAGTTGGGTTCCCCTGTAAAATCATTGTGTTCCTTGTGTTTTGATGGTTGCATGTTATTTCATGTGTTTCTATTGTGAGTTTCCTTTCCATAGAATAGTAGAAGAAATTTGTGTTTCTTGATTTTAGTTCGATTTCATTAGTAGTACGGAATTTCTATTAATTTCTACATGGTATCAAGGCTAGAAATCGCACTAGAAACCAGTTAATAGATCTTCTTCTTCAGAGATTTCAATTTGCAGATTTAGTGAAGCATGTTTTCTTTTGTGCATGAAAATGTCTTTCAACGAACTGAGATTGGAGTATGCCCTGCAGGGATCCTCAAATTTCATAGCTTGGCAGGACAGGGTGGAAGTTGTACTCACTGATAATGGAATGTTGGAGTACACCAAAACTAACATTCTAAAACCAACAATATCAGATGCACAACAGTTATCCCAGTGGAAGAAGGATACCGCAAAAACCAGGAGGATAATCCTGGAGGGTGTGAGAGACCACATAGTCTCGAATTTACATGGCAAGGAGACTCCCTTTTCTATGTGGAAGGCCTTCATTGAGCTATTCGAAAATGGGAATGATGTCAGGAAATTTGCATTGAGGTACAAGCTCAGAAACATCCGCATGCATAAAAATGAAACCATTCCACATTAGCTTTCTAGGTTCACTCAGTGTCGAGTTGAACTTGAGGAGTAGGAGAAAATGTACCATCCTCAGAGCTAGTCCAAATTGGGAGAGACTTTGGTCCAATTTGGCGTAGGAAGAAATTTGACGGAACACTAGAGATGGAGTAACATCCAAAGATGAGGAGGAAGAGGAATTTGCTCTAGTTAGCAAAGGAAAGAATGCTAAGGGAAAGAAGGCACAAGGTGAGGTTGAGTCCAGCCAAAACAAAGGAAAGAAGAAGGACCTCAACAAAATAAAATGTTTAACTGTCAGGAATATGGACACTATGCAACCAAGAGTCCATACAGGAAATCCAACAAGGAACCTGCAACTGGAGTAGGATGAGATGCTCTGTCATCTCAATTTGAGTTATATTTCACCCTCCTTGCTTGCATGGCAAGCACATTAAGAGGGGGTGAGTCATACCTAGATTATGGAGCCTCATATCATATGACAGGAAATAAGGAATTCTTTAGTAGCCTAGAGGAGAAGGATCTCAAATTGCACATAGAATGTAGAGATGATGGGAGGTATAATACCAAAGGAATTGGTACTCTCACCTTTAAGATGGAGTCAGATTCCCATCTTCACTTGAAAAATGTAATGTATGTAACTGGGTTGAAGAAAAATTTGATTTGACAAGTGGTTATGATGTGGTGTTTAGTAAGGGAAAATATTTTTTGAAGAATGTTGCTATTGATAAGTGAAACAAATTGGAGTTAGAGTGAAAAATATCTATAAGCTAGAGGTAGATTTCACCATGACTATAGCTATACCTCTAGGAGTGAGGTGGGGTGATGTAGATCCTTATTCCTAGAGTTGCAAAGATTTGGGCAAGGTCCATACGAGAGCAATAGAAGTTGCAATATACTCTTCTCATGGATCATTACCCTTGCTACATGGGCCCACAATATTTAGTAGCAGAAGGATCAGCGTAAGTTGATGCAGTCAAATATTGACCGACAATTGAAAACTAATTGCAATCAGATGTTGAGGAGAGAGAACAATATTGATATCAGTGCAAGAGTCATAGTGAAAAATCAACAACAATGCAGTTGTCCCAGTAGAAAGTGTAGAGACTAGTAGCAGTCACAGGGGTTTTACTGTGGGAGCAATACCATACCACATGCATTCATATTGGGGGATAGATATTGATGAAAAAATGACAAAATATATTCAACATATAATAAGGGGTAAAGGGTTTTTATATTTGTAGGTATAAAAAATGGAGCTCAAAGTTAATGAAAAAATATAAACGGGTATAATAAATGTTAATGAAAAAATGGATACCTACAATATCTAGTGGAAGTATGGGTTTTTTAAATTGGGAAGGTGTATCAAGTTCATATTGGTAGGGGGTTAAGTAAAGTGATTTTTAGAGGTATTTCCCTCTCTGTAGTCAAATTGAGGGTATTGTTTAGTATGCCACGAGCACACATGGTATGTCATAGGTTGATTCAGTGAAACACCCGTGGTCGAAGTATAATCTTATTAAATAAATAAATAAAGGGAAAAATAAGAGAAAGGGTTCCTGTGCAGGGAGGTGAAGCAAACGACTTCGCCGAAATACTGTCGAGGCCTACTGGTAGCACAACAACATTTGTACTCCTGAAATGACTTTGTTGGGGTATTGTCTAGGCCTATTAGAAGCGAAGCAAAACAAGAAAGGAAAACTCATACTCTAGTTGATCTGAGGAGGAAGTACTATAAATTAAGGGTTTATTTTTGGGTTATATCTTGTTTTTTTTCATAGGCATCTTTTGTTGCAATAGACCATGCTTGTTGTGGGTAAAGGAGGAGAAAATAAAATAGGTTGGGGGCATCTCTATGATAGGGGTGTGGAAGGGGGTTTGCTTGAAGTATACTTTTGTGTGTAAATTCTTGGAGAAGAGTGCCACTGATTTCCTATAATAGAACGAAGGAGGATACCCTCAATAGTAGGGAAAGACTACGTGCATTCCTAACCTATGACAAAGGTTGAGTTTTTTAAAGGGACACGTGTAATGTATTGTAGAGTGTAGAGGATTTACCCACAACAGTGATAGAAGATACTTCCATGAGTTAAGGGATTATCAAGGAGATGCATTGTTGGAGGGTACTATGATTACCCTAACTAGTAACAACAAGGAGGTGGGACAGGTTTGAGGTATGACCTATAACAAAGAACTATGAGAAGAGGTGTTTAATAAAGTTATGCCACATACCTAATTAGGGATAGTCATGGATAATTCGCAAGAAAAACTACAATGAGCTACAATGGAAAAAAGTACATTGATAGTGGCAGGAACAAAAGGTGATAGTTGTAAACCAATGACAGTAAGGTTAGCGATGTCGGGGGTCATGCTGCAAAAGATGAGATAATGACATTTGAAGACAAGGCAAGTGTAGGATAGTCGCTGTGATCAAGCTTGAAGGAGCCAACCTGAGGATTGCATGGTCGATGACAATTCATTGAAGATTTGAGGACCAAAAAGTTGATGAAAACAAATCCATGAAATAAATCAAGGTTAAGTTGGTGCTCAACTAGGAGATTGGTGTCTCCAGTAGGTTGGTGCCCATGAATTTTGCTAAGTTGGTGCTCAATTGGGGGATTGATGAATCTCGTAGGATGGTGCCTACCACAATTGTAAGTTGGTGCTTATAGAAGATTGCTATCTTCACCATTTGATGTAAAAATTAAAGTTGATAGAAAAACGTTGTAGTGGTTTTCTCTTGGTTTGGATTTCCACTTTAAATTCTCCATTTTCATGTTTGTTTATCTTTGATGATTAATCATGTGATGCATTAATAATTACAAAATCTTAATTTGGCTAAATATTGATTCACCCCCCTAGTATTTTCAACGTAGATTCAATCCTATGACTCACAATGGGGATTGTGAAAGAGAATGGGATATTGAGATGAACAAGTTTGGCCACATATGTTCTCAAATACATTGGACAACTTACCATATAAATGGTATTAAATTGATGAAGCAAGAAGAGATGTGCGTTTGTAGAAAGAACTAAAAGGAAATTTATAAAAAGAATCATTTTTATCCTAGAAGAAGCTGACTTCCAAGAGACAATCTAAGAGGTTAGAACTTACATAGATAGACCAAGTAAGTAAATATATGAAAGGCCACACAAATATAAGTTCGTTGGAAAGAAAAACTAGCTAACTGAGACAAAAGAGTCCATTGCAAGGTGGTCGGCCACATTGGAAACTGATCTCGACCACACAAACTACACTTATTACATGACAATAATGAAAAGTGCATGAAAATGGTAAACATACAAGTGACCAATGTTGGAAAATCATAAAGGCAATAAAGATTTTATTGATCTTGATAATTACTTGTGATGTTACTTATTATTATGATTCTTTATATCTTCTTTCTTTAGTTCATCAAGCAATTACCAAAAGTAGCAGCACATAAAACAATGGAAACAAGATGTAAACACATGCCAGGGAAAAACCTCCCTCGAGGGGAAAATTTAGTCAAAGTAATTATTCCTTTCAATAGTATTCCTTGAGACTCTTCACCCTAGAACTTGACCAAACCTTCCCTCCACACCAAGTCAACCTCCAGAAGATTGATCTCTTCCCAAAAACTTCGACTATGTAGCAACTTGTAGCAGCTCACGACTTCGTTCTCCAAATCCAAAGCGCAAAACAAAGAGAAACCACCACCAAAATTTCGATTTTCCTTGACTCCTTAGACTACGCCAAACTTGTATTCACTTTGGATTCCCAACAACAAACTTTCCCAGCTTCCTACTTCACACTTCTGCCCAGAAGAGAGAATAAAAAGTGATGCTCCAAATGAATTCATAGTCCTTCCTTTTATAAGCTTCTTGTGGGGTAGAATGGGTCCTTAGGTCAACTTGATCTTCTCTTAGGACGACATGGTGTGGAGGTTCCATAATTCATATTTGACTCAATACCAAGCCTTTTTACATGATTCAAAAGCCCAAGGAGGGTCTCTTTAAATGTACAATAGTTCTATAGATCCAAAATAAATCCTAGAAATCCTCACTGGGGAATTTGACTTAAAACATGGTGACCCAAACATGAAACCCATGCTTTAATAAGTCACAATAATAATAATACAAATTATTTTCTTTATTCTTTTGACAAGTATATTACATAATGACTCAATTACATTATTGAAGACCGAACATAGTTGCTTTTTCCAACACTCCCTCTTAACTAGGGAGGTATTCATAATTTACATATTTAATGGAAGGTCTCAAACTATATGAACCGTGAAGAACTTTAGGCACTATAATGCCATGGCCTAGATTCCTGACCAGGGAAATCTATCCAACCAATCACTCAACAATTTAGGCACCACAATGCCATGGACTAGATCCTTGACCATGGAAATCTATCCAAGTGGGACTAAGATAGACTCAAGCTTTCAACCCCTCTATGTACCATCATGCTTACTTGCTAACCACCAACCCAAAATACAAGTGCATGTCAGAGCTCAATGATTAACACCACCTTTCCAACTTCGGGGACTCAGACATTAACACGAAGTGTCAGCTATATGTCTCCCCAGGCAATTCTTCACTCGCAAAGCCTCAACACCCCTTGATCTAATAGCTAGAGAATAACCAATCTCTCCCAATCAAACTGATTGGTAACCAACATGATTTCCTTCGACAGATTCACCTGTACAAACACAACTCCAATCAATACCATACTTTCATATTTATATAGTCAGATACAAACCTTTGGGGTCTTCCAGGAAACAAATGTTGCTTCTCAAATTTCAATAGTAGGACTATCAACTGAATATTTGACAGAAGATTCCTCAATCATACATTTTTCTTCCTACTTTATATCCAGCAACATATTCTCTAGTTGGATCTTGCTTTCTGACTTTCAATAGTACTTAAAAATGCATTCTCCATTTTCCTCTTTCCTATTCATGGCCTTCACTCAGACTTACGGATATTAGTCTTGGTCTAGTGCATGACACATGAAGCAGAGAACCATATTTGGCACTTCCTCTCAACCAGGAAGCACCTCTTT
This sequence comes from Pinus taeda, assembly GCA_000404065.3. Lineage (NCBI taxonomy): Eukaryota > Viridiplantae > Streptophyta > Pinopsida > Pinales > Pinaceae > Pinus > Pinus taeda. Next base: position 200,513 of record APFE030903110.1, on the reverse strand, counting down.
ATGTATACTCCCTCTTAATCTTAGGGATATCTCTTATATTCATGCTTCCTCCGAGAGATCACCTTCTTCTTTTCAACATCGAAGAATATTTCGTGGCTTCCAACCATTTCATCAGAGTTATCATCATCCCCATAATGCTCATCACATCTTCACCAAGTTGAATATTGTGTACCAACACAACTTGCTTGTTACATCAGGCACCTTCAACAAATTGAAGATTGTGTACCTGCAGCTTAAATAAAAAGTGCAACCAAAACTATATAAGCATGATGTTAGCCATATTAGAATCACAAAAGAATTTCAACTTTATTCATATCAGATACCTAGACTTAATTATAAACAAGAGACTTATACTCTTCAACATCTTGTTAGGGACTTTGTTATACACCCTAGATTATTTCATAACATCATTCATTCCATCTAGGGTTTCAATATGTCTTCCAAAGGTAAGACATGCCTTACTACAAGATATAACAAACTCTAGAAACCATTCACATAAATATGGATCTACAAAACATCTAAAAACATTCCAAAATACATGTGTTAGACTTCTCACTAGGGATTCATACAAATCCTAGATTTCATACAAAAGAATCAATCAAAGTCAGTCACAACTTAGTGATTAACCCGACTAGCTTTCGCTAGGGTTAGTTCCAAACCCCTAGATCTTCAATCAACCATCAATCAGTCACTAACATGACCAACTACTACTAAGGTTACTTGCAAACCCTATATTTCCATTTTCACAAATTCAACAATCTTATACAAATCTCAAATCATCATATTCCAGATTTTACTTTGACTAAGGTTTAATTCCAAAACCTTAGATTTCCAATCTCAACAATCATTACATGCATACATATCAGATTGTTATATTTCGCACTAGACAATGTCGCTACTAGGTTTTAACTATAACACCCTAGATTCCCAAACATCAACATCCTAGAATTTCAGACAAAGACTTCATTAAATCCTAAGACTCATGACCATTAATGACTAGGGAAACACATATATCTAGGATTTCATAACCATACATAAGCATATCATATGTCCAATAACATTAATATATTTAACCTAGACCAAGCTAGGGATTCAACCAAAAGGACATATCTCTATATGCCTAGATTTCATCACAATTCAAATACATTTCATATCATGAGACAATCAAACCCAACTTAACAAATCTGAATGCGAGTTAGAAACACAAACATATTGATTATATTAGGGTCTGATCTTATAACACACACATACCAATTAAATTATTTCTAAGACAATATAAGGGTCTTGCTCACACATTCCACCAAACCCCAATGAGTTAGGGTTCCAATGTGGAAACATAGCAAACCCTATATTACCAAAACTTCAAAGGTTCCGGGATTTTAGATCTTCTCATTCCATCCTAACAAGTTAGGATTTTGAGATTCTGAATTCGAATATTCCACAATCTTCATTTTCAAGTTGCCTACGTTTCGAGTCTAGAACAAGACTCGAAACATAGACAGTCTGAAAATGAATATTGTGGAATATCCGAATTTAGAATCTCAAAAAACACACCATAAAATCTGCAAACTATTAAGTTAGGATTTCCTGATCATACCAAAATCCTAAACATGAAATCATCAATAAAGACTTCAACTATATTTTCACAATATCCCTAATTAGTTTAAGGTTTCATAAATTCACAACAACATACCCTTTGGTTAGAGTTTTCTAGAACCTATATAGGGTTTTACCAAATTAGATAAGAGTGGGGTGGGTAGATTTATCAAGAGATGAATCACCCAAACAAGAATCACTAGGATTCAATACTGCTAGTCATAACAAGGTTAGTAATAGATCATCAAATGAATAATATTTTCAATAAATGAATTCAAAGCATACCTTTGTTTCTTGACTAACCTTGTCTTGAGAGATCCTCCTTCTTGTGGATGATTTCCCTAATCAAGACAACAAAGGAAGAAATGTGATTAGTATTTAACATAATCAAAACTAAATGAATGCATGAACCCAAAAATAAAAAGACATGAGATACTTATCTCTTAGAGTTTTTGGGAGCTTCCTCCAAAGCTTGAGGGAAACCTACAAACTTAAAACAATACAAAAGTGTCTCTTCCAAAATAGGTTAAAAACCTATAAATTATAAAACATATAAAACAAGATATGGAAAGCAAAGGAATTAATAGTGTAATTCCCTAATGTCGGGTTCTTTAGGCTTGGATTTCTTTGAGTCTTCTTCTTCAACAAAGTTGGTTTGATCTCTTCCTCTCTTCTTGTTCCTCGGATTCTCGGGACATTCACTTTTGTAGTGACCCTTTTTATGACATTGATAACACTTTATCTTAGACATGTCAACTTTATTTCTTGGTCCCTTCGATCTCTTTCCTTTATGATGAGAAACATAAGAATTTGATACTTCTTCGAGATTCGCAACCATAGAGATCCTTAATTATTCTTGACTGCATACGGTCCACAATTCTTCAAAGGTGGGAGCTACTTTCCAACTGTTGAGACCTGAAGAAATTGCACTCCAAGAGGGTGGAAATCCTAATATATCATTGATCACCAATTCTTTGTTTGGAATAATCTCATTGATGGCCAAAAGATCATCCCTGAGTCTAGCTATTTTCGCAAAGAAGGTTGCCACTGTATCTTCCTTTGTCATCTTCGTATTCCTCAACTCATTCTTCAAATTTGCTACTTGACCAATGTTCTTAATAGTGAACATACTCAACAAGGCTTGATACATCTCCTAAGCATGATTGATGTTAGCTATGAACGGGACAAGATGTACTTTTATCCCTTCCACCATCAAAGTCATAGCCACCAATTCTAGATCCCTGAATTTTGCTTTGTTGGCATCACTGGCTTCTTCGGTAGGCTTATTTACATTTCCTTTTACCAGATCTAATAGCTTGTTCTTCTCGAGGATTAGGTCAATCCTCTCTTCTGGGATCTGAAGTTAGATGCTCCTTCAAGCTTGTTCTCACCCTTGATAGAGTTAGACATCCTCTTTGAATATGATAGATTCCTTCCTTGAGATAGTGCTTCTGAATGGATCTGCCTTTTTCTTCTTTCTTCACCAAAGCTCTGAAACCATGTTGGAAAATAAAAAAGGCAGTAAATATTTTCTCGATATTGATAATTACTTGTGATGTTGCTTATTATTGTGATTCTTTATATCTTATTTCTTTAGTTCATCAAGAAATTACCAAAAGCAACAACACAAAACAATGGACACAAGATGTAGGCACATGCCAGGGAAACCCCCCCCTGAGGGGAAAACCCAGTCAAAGTAATTCTTATTTTCAATATTATTCCTTGAGAATCTTCACCCTAGACCTTGACCAAACCTTCCCTCCACACCAAGTCAGCCTCTAGAAGATTGATCTCTTCCCCACAACTTTGACTATGCAGCAACATGCAGCAGCTCATGGCTTCTAGCAGCAATCCAACTTGGGAGACTTCGTTCTCCCAATACAGAGCACAAAACAGAGAGATACAACCACCAAAATTTTGATTTTCCTTGACTCCTTAGACTCCCCCAAACTGGCATTCACTTTGGCTTCCCGGCAATAGACTTTCCCAACTTCCTACTTCGCACTTCTGCCCAGCAAACAGATTTTTGCACTTCTACCCAGAAGAGAGAGAATGAGAAGTGATGCTCCAAATGAATTCGTAGTCCTTCCTTTTATAGGATTCTTATGGGGTAAAATGGGTCCTTAGGCCGACTTGATCTTTTCTTAGGCCAACATGGTGTGGAGGTTCCATAATTCATATTTGGCTCAATACTAAACCTTTTGACATGATTCAAAAGCCCAAGAAGGGTCTATTTAAATGTACAATAATTCTATAGACCCATAATAAATTGTAGAAGTACTCAATAGGGACTTTGACCTAAAATATGGTGACCCAAGCATGAAACACATGCTTTAATAAGTCACAATAATAATAATAATAATAATAATTGTTTTCTTTATTCTTTTGACAATACATTATTGAACACTAAACATAGTTACGTTTTCCAACAATGTAGTAGTATGCCCAAAGTTCCTAGAAATAAAACCAACATGGGAAATGAAATCATGATAGTTTAATTGATTAGAAATTCCTAAGTCTCACAAAATAGAATTTGAAAGAATCCCTAATAAAAATTTGTAGATTCCCAACCTCATAGTTGAACAAGAAACTACATAGAGAATAAATACTTTACCAAAACTTAAAGGAACCATGCCACCTAAGATGAGAGGGGTAGTGCCACCATCAAGAAGATCAAAATACAAAGTGGTTGAACTCTAGACCAAGTTCTAATAACATGTTTGACATATAACCAATTTTGGAGTTGTAGGCCCATATGAACAACATTTGACAAGAAAGAATGGAAGAGATTGTTAGGGAGAAGCATTAGCTCAACTTCAAGAAATAGACCAAAGCCAATGGAAAATGTAGTGATGAAACCATCATGTTGGAAATAACTAAGATTAGGTTGGTAAGGGAGGGGTTCACTCTAAGAGAAGGTGATATGATGACATTCCAGAGAATTATGGTGCAAAAATCATGATATGATAAAATAATGGCTCCCTAAGCCCATAAGCCCTTCATGTCAAGCAACAAGGGTGGTAATATGGTACAACCCACTTATTAAATTTAGAATACTGTTCATTTATATCAATTTAATAATTGATTTCTAATATATACAATGTCCACTACCAACTTTACCAAGAGTGAACTTGCCACAAATTTGAGAAGAACCCATACCTTGTGAATTTACAATTGGTAGGATTTGATGAAATCATCACAACAAAGGTAACATTTGAAGATTGGAGATACTTTGAAGGTTGATTGTAGCAAATATACCTACATATTTACAACACATGTGGAAATCACTAGTGAACCAAATCTATAACATGCACCCCCAACATCCCCTCTAATACGTCAATTTAAGCTCATCAACCAACCAACTAGCAATACTGGAAGAATCAACATAGAAAACCAACATTGAAATGGAGGAGACCTAAAAGTAATTGTGTGCCTCCAAACTATTGAAAACGATCATCATTGATGTCAAAGGATGTTGAAATGAAGGAGGTTATTGCATAGTCAAATTACATATTCTGAGACCTTTCCAATTGTATATGGCACTCCCTCTAATTCCATAGGAATAAGGAGATGTGAAATATTTTTCAAGATGACCCAACCAAATTTAAAACAGGCCCCATTTGGATACCCTATCATTGAAGTCATTTTTACTCCAATTACCTAGCCCAAATGTGAGCATAGGCTATATGGTTGGAAATAGTGTTTTGATACATTTCCAATGATATATGGCATGCCTTCTAACTAGTCACGATTGAGGAGAAATGATTTTTTGAATATTCATTATATATTTTGTTGCTTTCATGAGTCAGTGCCCCTAGTGGATAAGTCGACCCTAACCCAACATCCAAATGCACTATAAATAGGCACAAGAAGGAAAATTTCTAATTACTCGACCCAAGAATTCAGTTCTATGTTTAAGAGAGAAAAGGAGAAGGTTTAAAGTTCATACCTCATGAACCAAGAAGAAGTGCAGCGAAGCGAAGATGAAGCAACTTTCTATGGAAGGGTTTTGGAAAATATTTTGAAGGGTTTTTGGCATTGTTCTTGGGAAGGGTTTCTGGTTTGTTTGAGGTTTGTCTTTGAGGGTCGAGTACATGTGTCTTTGGAGACCGAATTAGAGTGATGAGAATACCAATCTTTAGGTTTGCTTTAGGGCCAAGTTGTAGTTATGTTGTTTTAAGGCCAAGTTTCATGGGATGAGTTTTGTTGTTTGAAGGTTGAGTTTCAAGGTTGAGTTTTGTTGTTTGAAGGCCAAGTTTTAGGGTTGAGTTTTAGCATTTTAAGATCTAGTTTAGGAATGGTTTGAAGGCCAAGTCCAAGTGTCTTGAAGGCCATGTTCAAGCTTGATTTGAAGTCCAACTTTTGGTGCATTAAAGGTTGGGTTCAAGTTAGAGCCTGCAATTATTATAAGTTGGCGCTCTTTGAGGATTGGTTTGCTCATCTTCTTGATAGGTTGGACCTTGCAATTTTCGTAAGTTGGTGGTCATAGAGTATTGGTGTCCTCATAAGAGACTATAATAAATCAAATATTGTTTTAAAGTATTTCTTCTTCAAATTTTGATTTGATCTTTAATCTCTGTTTTCATACATTAGGGATGATTGATTACATGATGATAACATGGTTTCAAGATTAAATAAGTGAAAAATTGTCAAGTCACCAAATATGGATTCAACGCCTCCCCTCAGTATTTTGAACACAAACTCCCCTTTCTTTGAGATGAAGAAGGCTTTGAGGGTAGGGGAGATGTTGGGGGACCTAGTCCAATAAGTTGACCAATTGTAATAAGTTAGTTGACTATGAAGATAAGTCGACTATACAATCAGGTTGGTTGAATGTTTGGATGGGTCCCACTAACCAAGCTAGTTATGCCAATTGTCTACAACTAGTAAAAATTTATAATATAGATATGAATCCATCATCTATTTTGTGGTTATTAATATGATATAATAAAAGACTACTTATTGCTACTTCCATGACTATTTTTCTCTTCTTCCTCCTTTTAGATGAATGCTTGTTTATTACTCAAAGAATGTTTGTTGTATAATATAGTTGTGTTACTACACTACTGGTAACTTATATTATGTAATATTATAGATTACAAAAACAACCTACTAAAGGAAATAACACCACCTATTTTTGTAAGAAGAAACACTATAGGGACTTTGAGACTCTAAAAAGAAAAAAAGGCACAAGAGCCTTCCAATGATTAAGTGCATTGCCTTCAAGCAAATTACATTCCAATAAAAGAATGAGCTTGCAATATTAGCTTTGTTACATCACATTAGCACCTCTAGCGAAAATTGACAAGATAATTAGAACATACTTACCGATATTACTAGTGATATAGATTTGTGATTGAACCCTCGAACAAGCAAAGTTGAGTAAATGCTCTTGTATTAAGAAAATAACATAGATAGAAATAATACCCAATAAAGAAGGAAGTACATTGCTGCTAAGGAAAAATATGAATAAATCAGGTAGCAGGTTTTATGCTGTTTTATGCTGTGAAGGGTTGAATCAAGTAGCAGGTTTTATGCTGTGAAGGGTTGAATTTTTTGTTGTTGGGAATAGTAGGACATTCTTAAAGCCATTAAGGGTTCTTCTGGCAAGTAGAGAAAAGGCGAGATCGAGTATCAGATTAAATACGAGATCATACAATCCATGAGATTCGTCCGCTTATGGATTTCTCAAGTACAATACACATTAAAAGGATTAAATACGAGATCATACAATCCATGAGATTCGTCCGCTTATGGATTTCTCAAGTACAATACACATTAAAAAACTAATTTGTTTGCATGATATTTGGCTTAAATCATTGGACATGAGTTTTCGAGTGAACTAAAGTTCAGTCATGATTGAGTGGCGAAAAGATAAAATAGTTCAGTCTTCTTAATGATGGGCTACCCGTGAAAATGACAAGGGTTTACTGGTCTTGATAAGGGGTGAATAGTTCAGGTTTTTAATGACCAGGGATAGTTTGAATTCAAATTCTAAATTTTTTGATGACAGTTAAAAACTAATCTTAATGTCAAGGTGAATAGCTAAGTTTCAAGTTTAAATTTTTGATGGTAAATAATTTTGAATTTATTAAGAGTGAAAAGTTTGTGTTTTTTATATAGTAAGAAAATTTATTATAATTTAGTTTGTCAAATTAATAGTGGGACAATAATTTAGTTTGTTAAATTAAGAGCGGGGACACTAATTTAGTTTGTCAAATTAATAATAGGACAATAATTTAGTTTGTTAAATTAATAGTGAGGACAGTTCTATTTGATTTGTAAAGAGACGTTAATTTTAAATTTATTATCCCTATAAATATCATATGATGAATTAAGTGTCTTGATGTCTCTCATAGATTGTTCTTTATCCACATTTACTAGTTTACCAGTCATCTAATTTACAACCATTTAATTTATATAACTATACTAATACTCAATTTTCTTTTAAATTAATTTATTTTTAAAATTTTAAATTTATAAAAAAACTCAAAACAATAAAATAATCCAAAAAAATTACACATATCGAACAAAAGGAATTTAATTTTTTTACTTAAGGAATCACAAATAATGTAAAATCATTTAAAAACATTTGAAAAACACTATCTGAATTTAAAAAAAATAAAATTTAAAACATTAATATAGCATAATCACATAATAATTTTTACTTAAGAAATCACAAATCATATAAAATTATTTAAAAACATTAGAAAAACACTCCTTGAATTTAAAAAAATGAAATTTAAAAACATTAAAATAACATAATCCCCTAATAATTTTTAGGGGTCATTTAAAATCATTTAAAAACATTGAAACAATTGTCTTTGAATATAAAAAAGTGAAATTTAAAAATATTAAAATAACATAATCACATAATAATTTTTACTTAATAAATCAAGTAAAACATTAAAATAACATAATCACATAATAAGGACAGTTTTGAGATAATTGGAAATTTTTTTGAAATTCAAAAAATATCATGTAATAAATTTCGCTATATTACATAATTGGAAATCTTTTTGAAATTCAAAAAATATCATGCAATAAATTTCGCTATATTACATATAGATAAAACAATTGTAAGACAACTAATCTTTGGGTTTGGAGTAAAAAAAAGGTTCATCTTCGAGACTCATGTCATTCCTATTATTTTATATGGATGTGAGGTGTGGCGTTGTAGTCTATCTAGAGATTCTTCAATAAATATTGAAATGATCCAAAAACAATTCATAACCTATAACCTCAAGATTAAATGTAATACTCCCTACCCTATTCTCTTAATTGAAGTTAGCATTTCCCCCGCTGAATGCATGACTATGTTTAGGTATTTGATGTATAAGAAGAAGTTATACAACATGGAAGCCATGAGGCTCCCAAAAATCTCTTCTAACTCTAGTCAAAACCACCTTCGGCTTGAGCGAGGGTGGCATAAGGATGCCAAGTCCTGACTTGATCATTGTGAGATAAGAGAGGAGTTCCTCTTGGGGATTAAGGATAATATTAAAAACATCATTACTTTCAAATTTAAGGATAAGTTGTGGAGTCATAAGGATTTAGAGGGGAAAAGAACATTAGGATACTACAAAGAGGTAATCAACCCCACAATTGCTAACCATACTTTTCTTTATGTGTTAACCAATGCTAAGAAGCGAATGAATATTGTAAGGATTAGAACTAATTCTCATGAGCTTTGAGGTGAAACTGGGCATTGGTCTATTACCAATATTCCTTGGGACGAAAGAATCTCCTTTGCGATACTAAGAGAGTCGAAGATGAAAAACACTTTCTCATGGAGTGTCTGGCTCTTACTCACATCTTTTCTCATTTCCATAATATTTTCCCCACTACCAACCTCCTTGACTTGTTCAGTCACAAAAACTACAATGACCTTGGAATGCTTCTTTCCCTCCTTTTTTCATCACAAAAATCAAATCTTAAAGAATCTCAATTAACCACTTCTTTCTTAAGGTCCAATAGACCATACTGGTTTTAGTGGACATTAATCATCATCGCATAGAAATTAAGAACTGTAATTTAAAAATGCGAAATTTAAAAACATTAAAATAACATAATCACATAACAACAACCGTGTTTAGATAATTGGAAATATTTTGAAATTAAAAAAATATCATGCAATAAATTTCACTATATTATATATATAAAAAGAAATTACTAAAAGGCACAACAGATAATATAACAACTATCGAGGCGAGGAATTGCCGAGAGAGTCAAAAGTGGCCGGAATATGGGTAAAGAAATTTCAAAAAATCTTATAGAGGCAATGTTTGAATCATGTTTTTATGGTGAAAATAGATTCAAGTACATCAAAAACTCCTAAAGCACATTAAATTATGAAATTTGATAGCTTTTACTTAGATTTACAAAAATCTCTGCTAAATTTTTTCAAAATATTTCACTACCCCTAATATAACTAGCAATAACAATATGTTTAAATGAATCTAAATCGATTATAAATACATATTAAAATAAAATATGTTCAGTAATTGAAACTATGTAATACTTTTATTCATCCTTACATTATTGTATGGTTGTTGATTCCTTGCCATTTAGAAGTTATCGAAATTATCCCTGGCCATCCTAATGCAAGAGTCCAAAGTCATAGGGCAGAGGACAACGTGGTCATTGAATGGTCCAGTAATAGTGAGTGTGTTCGATCAGGGCTCATTTGAATCAATTTCAACAACAAATTTCATTCACCGTTGTTCTCTGGATATTCGATCTTGAAATGATCCAACACTATCTTATTCTTTAAGAAAGTTCTCGTGAATTCTCCGAACATATATCCTTTTATAGAGCATAAAGTCAGATGTTGTTCATCAACCAGGGTTGCTGTAGGGGCAATGAAGGCATCCTCCGTAGGGCCATAAAACGTAGGAATTGATATACGTGGAGTGGACGCATTAGTTATTGCTGGATGTTCCACACTTCTGAATCTCCCATTGCTCACAACCTGACAAATTATTAGCATTAATAATAACATTGTCAAATTTCCAGGAGCAAAAAAAATGTTGATTTGCCTTTTCTCTTGTTAAATACCTGCAGTGATCTCCCATTTAACAACGAAAGCGTTGGCTATGGGTTCTATAGCAACCCACTTTCCATTTCTGAGTACTTGCAGTCTTGCAGACTACAAGGTTCAGAGTTGAGTGCTTGAGGTTTTATCTGAGTGATCATTTTGAGAGATCATTGTGTGAGCTTTTGAAAGACCATTGGGTTGAATGCTGAGAGTTTCTAAGCATCTATGTGCAACAAGCTTGTAGTGGAGGGCGTATTGTCCGGAAGCTGTGCGTAAGTTTAGGCTGGTGCGGTGAGGGAAAACTAAATTCTCACCAGTTGTTTGATGTTATCAGTCCATCATTTTTGGCTTAATGGTTAGTTTCATGTTCTCAATGGTGTTTTGTATCGTGGTTAAGGTTCTGTCATTTTGATTAGAGCGTCACTCTGCTGAACTTTTGTATATATAATCTATTGATGTTAAGAAAACATTTGAAGAAAGCATTTTGCTGAAGCGGCGGGGGCTTGGGGCAGACGCTCAAAGGACGGGATCAAAGCCGGGTGCGCAACGCTGTCTAGCGACAAAACGGGTTTTTGGACTGAACCGATTGATGTCTTTTTTGGGAACCCCCCCTCTGTTTAAAATTTTTTCTTTCAAGTTTGAATATTAACTGTGAAGCCTTTTTTAATTTTTGCTGGTGAGGAGGAGTGGTTTGTGAGGCTCATTGGAGGGAGCCAAATCGCTGAGAACATTTGTGTGAAGTTGGAGTGTTGGTAAGATAAGGCGCTCTGAGGAAGAGGCCATCCTGTTCAAGCGGGGAAAGGCCGCCAATATGCCAGGTCTGTGCAAGGTCACTAATCTCAATGTGCTGGCTGTTTTTGTTTATTAAAATCGCACCTATGAAAGCTTGTTTTGTCTGATAATTTGAATAAATAAAAATGATGATACCAACTCTTAAAAAAAAAAAGAAGGCAACCATATTATCTAATAATATTGGATAAAATTTTTTGCTTGAGGATTTATATTTGTAAAAATTAGTAATTTTTGGTGATTGGTAAGGTGAAAATAAGTAATATCGCTAATATATTGGCAGAATCTTATTTATTTAAGTTTAACAAGTTAGACGGTGAAAATTATGCAAATTGGGAGTTTAAGTTGCAGACTTTGATGGAAGGCAACAATACGTGAGCGATCGTGTCTGGAGTTAAAGTTAAGCCGGTGTCCCCTCAAGCCACAGATGCTGCGATTCAAGATTGGGAGCGAGGGAAAAACAAAGCAAAGGTGCTTTTGCGGATGACGGTTAAGAACAACATTATTCCACACATTAGAGAGTGCAAAACATCTAAGGAGACATGAAACACTCTAAAAAATTTGTATGAGACGAAGGCTACAAATCCAATATTGTATTTAAAGAGTAAACTTCTTTCAATTAAGATTGAAGAAAATGAAAGTGTTAGTGATTTTATTTCTAGAATTAAAGATCTAAAAGATAAATTAGGTGACATTGGTGAATCAATATCTAGTACAAACATGGTTACTGTCACATTAAATGGAATGTTTGATGAATATCAAATGTTTATCACTAGTCTTTCAGCTAGAGAGAAGGCTCCTACTTTTGATGAGTTGGCAGGTATACTTATGTAGGAAGAAGTGCGGAGAAGAAGCTTTAAACAGAAATCTCCCAATTCAGATTTGGCATTGATGGCCAAAGGGAAGCAGTCCTTCAAAGGAAAATAGTGGGAGAAAAATAAAGGCAAAAAACCACAGGTAAAATCATTTCAAGGTACCCCTTTACCAAGGACAAATGCCAAATCAAGTAGAGATGATGTGTGTTATTACTGTGGAAAACCTGGTCATTTTACTAAGAATTGCATAAAAAAGAGGTCTGATCAATTTTAACAAAGAAGGCATTCAGGAAACTATGTTGATAGAGATGAAGCAATTAGTCAAGATGTTAGCAATCTTAAATTGTTTGTGTCCAATGCTGCTTTATCAACAAAAACTGATGATGATAATGCTTGGTTTATAGATTCTGGTGCATCAATCCATATGTCATGCAAAAGAGATTGGTTTGATACTTATCATGAGATTAATAATGGTGGACACATCTATTTAGGAGATAATAGTTCACATGAAATTAAAGGATACGGTGATATAAGTGTTATGATGCCTAATGGACAAGAAAAACAAATTCAAAATGTGATGTATGTTCCAGGATTAAAGAAGAACTTAATTTCAGTCTCTACTATCACAGATCAACATTTAAAAGTCGAATTTATGAAATCACATTGTTTGGTAAAGGATGTGCAGGACAACTACAAGGTTGTTGCAAAAGGAATGAGAGTTGGAGGCTTACACAAGTTGGATGTAATGAAGAATGGGCATCAAGTTTTGGCATCAAAAGGCATGTCAACTATAGAGCTTTCGCATTAAAGGTATGGACACTTAAATCATAATGACCTAATGTTGCTACAAAAAAGGTGAATGGAACATTGTATCGACAATTAGTAGGAAGTCTGAATTATCTCACTACCACTAGACCAGACATTGCTTATGCAGTAAGCATACTTAGTCAATTCATGGTTAAGCCTCATGAAAGCCATTGGATAGCTGCAAAAAGGGTCCTTCGATACTTAAAGGGAACTATCAATTCTGGTATTGAATATACTAATGCTTGTAAAGTTAAATTGACAAGTCATTCTGATTCTAACTGGGCTAGAAATGCAGATGACAGGAGATCCACCACTAGATACGTTTTCAATATAGGATCGAGAGCTATATCATGGAGCAGTAAGAAACAAGCAACAATTTCCTTGTCATCAACTGAAGCAGAATATAAAGCATTATGTAGTGGCACTTGTGAAGAATAATACTTGAAGATGTTGGTGAAGGTCAACAAGAACCTACAGTGATCAGATGTGACAATCAAAGCACCATCAAATTGAGAAACAATCATGTATGTCATGCAAGGTCAAAACATATAGACACAATATCATTTTGTAAGAGAAAAGGTCCAATCGAAATCAATTTTTTTAATGTACTGTAATACAAATGAGAATGTAGTGAACATATTCACTACGCCTCTTGGGAAGGCAAAATTTGAGTTTTGTAGAAGTAAGTTATGTGTTGTAGAAAATCAAGATTATATTGTAAGCCTAGCTAAAACTTAGACCAGCAGGGATGACAATTAAGAGTATGTTTACAGTGTCATATATATTGTGCTATAGTATATTTGTCATATGGTTGGAATTAAGGAGAAGTGTTGGAAGACATTAATTCCAACTACCTGCAATAAATGTCTCTTTTGGAGAATTTGGCATAAATGTCTCCTCTAGAGAATTTGGCGGAGCTAAATAGCTTCCTGAAAAAGCTACCAAATCAAATGTATAAAAACTGCTTCAGCGATCAAATGTATAAAAACCGCTTCAGCGATCGAATGAAAACAGAGTGGGTGTGTTTTGTGATTGATCGAATGAAAACAGAGTGGGTGTGTTTTGTGATTGATCGAATGAAAACAGAGTTTTGTGATTAGTGCGTGTTCTCTGATTGACCTCCCGTTGCATTAAAATAGTGACGCCGTATGCATCAGAGTGCCGTGGTGTGCCAAGAGTAATATCCGGGTTCGTGCATAGAGGATAGTACATTATACGCATGCGTTGGGTGTGTTTTCCGAAGACTCTATCCAAGTAACTGGAATCGAGCCCTAGAGCTTCAGAAACGGCAGCCAGCAGTCTTATAATCAGAGCTCTCGCTTCCACAGCGTGGTTGCCTGCGATCTCTCTGTAACAAAAACAAATGCAAGATAAGTACTTGTTGCCGTTGCAATATCGTTCCTCCAGAGTTTACCCTCTATTGAATCTGGTAATTCAATCTTTGACGAATTTGCATAATTTTACCATTAAATCCACTCAAAATTGCAGATTATGATGGTACTTATAAATTCAGCAATCTCAAAATCACCTCAACTATATCATAATAATCATAATCTGTCATGGTCAAGTCAGACTTTGGGGTATGAGATTGTGTTGTTTTCATGTATGAAATTTGCTGTTTATTGTACAAGAAACCACTAGATCCAACCCTTTAAATAAGTATACATAGTATATACTCTGTTCACATAGTATATACTCTGTTCCTCTGATTTAGTATATACTCTGTTCTTCTGAATTTAAACATACTCTGTTCTTCTGAATTTAAACATACTCTGCCCCTCTCGATTTAAACATATGGCCTCCTATATACCATATTAATATTTTCAATTTCTATTGAATTTTTTTGGCTAAACCCCCTGCCTTATCCTACTGCCACTCCACATTAAATCACCCAGACCGTTTGGCTGCAAATGCACACTAAATCACCCCCCACCCTTTTGGCTTCCAGTCATTTTAAGCTGAACGGAAAAGGGAAAATGGCTAAACCGTTGGCCGACTATCCTACTGTAAAATAGGTCCCATGCAATATTTGCAGTTTCATAAAAAAATCCATGAAAAATTACCTGTTCCGATTCCCATCATTTTATGCCGGAAAAAAAAGTAAAAGACATAAAATATTGACCAGGTGCTGGTTTCCCCAATCTTGGGACAGGTTTTACTTCAATTTCTAGCCTGTTCAATCTTTCCAGCAGTTCAAACAACTATTAAGAAGACTAACAGTGTATAATTGATTGAATACCTGTAGGCTGCAAGTTTTTCAGTGCAAGAGCTGATGACTTCCTCCAGAGGATGACATGGGTGCATCAGATAATCCCTCCAGTTAAGGACTTTTTCTTTGCGAATGTTGAAGCTCCTAGCAAGCTTAACCCGCTGATTAGGGTTCTCTGAGTAGAGGCACGCTCGGTCTTCCACGGGCATTTCGAAGAATTCTTTGGCAATTTCCATCATGCTTTTCTTGGTTGCTTCGGGCACGCCATGGTTCACGATCTGCACTCACTTAGATCATGCACTCACTTAGATCAACCAGAAGATATGTGGCCATAAAAAAATCCATAAAAAATCACCTGTTCGGATTCCCATCATTTTGAGCGGAAAATAAAAGTAAAAGACCTAAAATATTGACCAGGTGCCGGTTTCCCCATCTTGGGATAGGTTTTAGTTCAATTCCTAGCCTGTTCAATCTTTTCAGCAGTTCAACAGCTATGAAGAAGGCTAACAGTGTATAATTGATTGAATACCTGTAGGCTGCAGGTTTTTCAGGCCAAGAGCTGATGACTTCCTCCAAAGGATGACATGGGTGCAACAGATAATCCCTCCAGTTAAGGACTTTTTCTTTGCGAATGTTGAAGCTCGTAGCAAGCCTAACCCGCTGATTAGGGTTTTCTGAGTAGAGGCATGCTCGGTCTTCCATGGGCATTTCGAAGAATTTTTTTTTGACAATTTCCATAATGTTTTTCAGGGTTGCTTCTGACACGCCATGGTTCACTATCTGCACTCACTTAGATCAACCACAAGATATGTGGCCATAAAAACAAATTAGTACATACCTTCAGATATGAAACTTGAACTAGTTACTACGCCTCTTAACATAACTCATTAACACACCATCATTAATACACTGACATTAAAATCATAAATTAAATAATCCTGCAACTCTGAAAGTGATAGCCTCAAAAACTTAAGGAATGAGAAAACTGATAAGAAACACACGGCCTTTTTGATATGAGTGGAGGATAATCCAGATATATTAGAAGGAAAGCACTGGCAAGAGAAGGGGATCCAAGTATGATGTACCTTGGAAAAAACTATCTTCCTGGTACGCAAGGCGGATTTCTTCAATTACCCTTGTTCTGTTAGGGCCATCCAGGTCCTGGAGATCCACCACCGGAATGCTCTCAGAGTAAGACACCTCAGACAGCTGGGGCCGTTCACTGGGAGGCAGGATGTATTTATCCTGCACTTGAAGATGATTTATTCCATTGGACAGCAGCTTTTCAACAGCATTCACCTCCTGGGTTAGGACATCTTCCATTGTAGAAGGCATCTTTCTTTCTCGAGTGCCGTAAAATTGACAGTGGCACAGCCGAGTGCTGTGCAAAACTAAGTTTGGTTTCGAACACCCGAAATAGGATCTCGGATGGTGGGTCAAAAGAAGAGTGAAGTGGCAGGAATATGGTAATCGATCTGCATTTAAGTTCGTGCGTGCAGATCTCTGCAAATCAATTGGTAAAACATCCGAATGAGTTTTACTGCTATTTTTTTCTTTCTAAATTCAGAATCAAAAGATACGTTGATTTTTTTTAAATGAAAAGATACGTTGAATTACATTTAATAAATATAAAATAAAATAAATAACACCTTCAAATCAATCTATTAAAATTATAAATTCCGAGTATGATTATGTTCACATCCCCTACAAGAGCAAGTCGCATCATTTTCAAATTTGAGTGTCATGTAATTAGGCCGATGGGCTTTCCTTTGAGTGAGACTTTTGTCGTCCTTTTGTTTCTAAGGTTGACACCTGGCGTCCACAGCGGGCATACAACGAGCAAATTGTTTTCCTATTAGGTCTCTCGATAGAAATTGTTCAGGCAAATGACTCTTCTGCAACACCTCAGCACCTGCGTATCGGCCTCCCTGCAAGGAAGGGGCGAAGGTATTCATGGATGCCGAGGTTGGAGGGCAGAAGATCTTGGGACATAACCTGCTCTCAGTAATGTTACTACAAAAAGAAAATAGAGCGAATTGAGAGAGGCGGGTAGATTGAAGGCAGTGGTAGGCGTGGTGTTGTTGAGTCAGCATGCAGAGCTTTTCTTGCATGTCAGAACGCCGACGTTCCCTGTGAAGGAGGCCACAAGAGACGATGGCCTCGCTGATAGACTGGAAGCCTTCGCATAGCTGGACGATGCGCCCGCGCCCGACGGAACAAAGAACGCCCCGTTCAACAACAAGTCTCCGTCTGACCTCCAATTTCGGAGACCGTTTCCTGCTCTTCCTCCATATCCGTCCGTTTTCTGCTCTTCATGTTCTCTTCCACGCCCTCTGCAATAATGTTTTTGTGCTTTTCCATTTACTGCTGCAATAATGTGTCCCGTTTTTGTTGTGCAATCTGTTGTGCACGACCTAGCCCTCTGTTGTTCCATATACACTGTTTACACCTCCATTTTACTGTTAAGGTATTGTTCACTCAGGTGCTCAAGTTTACATTGTTGCAAGTATACACTGTTTACACCTCCGTTTTACTATTCAGAAATTGTTCCTGCTCAATTTTCAGGTCAGTGCTCTCAAAAATGGGTTTTCTGATCCCATTCTCTCTCATTTTGCTTCCAATGTTTTAATTTTAGTCCAGTGTTTTCTTAGTGTTCTCTTATGGGTTTTTCAATGGCAGGTACAACTTTGTTTCCCTGTTCAGAAATTGTTCGCCTAGGTTCCCAGGTTCCTAGGTTCTCAGAATTCTTCTGTTTAAATGCAGGTTAGTGCTCTCAAAAATATGTTTCTAATCCCATTCTCTCTCTTTTTTCCTGGTTTTTCCTAATTCCTGGTTGTATTATATAAATTACCCTAGCTTATTACACAATATTGCAGAGCAATTGCTCTTAGCTATATGGTCAATGTCCTGTTAGATGATAAGTAACTTGTACCATTGTCTAGAAAGCACCTGAGAGTATAGTGGTGCCTGCCATTCCCATTTCTCTTCACTGACTCTGCTCCTAAGGTTGTATTTTGCCTGATCTCCTCGCCCATCCTAGACAAATTATAACATCCTTTTAGTGAAGTAAATGGAAAATTTCATGGAGAAAATGACTTTAAAATTCTGTTCTTCAGACTCCTTTTTAAAATGATTCCAACAGAAGATTGTAAGTCCCCTTCAAATTTTGTTACAGAAGAGCCAAAAACACTACAACAATTACAGACACCTACTTAACAGGGGATGCATACTGAAATAAAATTCAACCTCTTGTATGTGTTATTTTTCAATATATAGAGAGGTTCATTTTCTCAAAATTTGCAGAGAGCATTTCATTGTTGATTAGCGGAATTTATTAAACATGAAAAACGTTGTGACCTCAGTAAGACGGGAAGAAGATTTGAATTACCTTCTGGCTGGAGGGAATGCCTTTGAGATAAGGTGAGCTCAATACCTACAAAACAAGGCACATGTTCAAAAGGATTATAGCAAAGCTTTGTAAATTTTATCGCTACAGAAGAAGAAACCCTAACTGATCAAATCTCCAAAGAAATTTGAACCAAAGAATCTACTTTTTGTTTTAATTGTCCTGTGTAAAGGAACGAGAAAATGCAAGGTAAGCGATGGAGAAGCCTGGCGACTAAGAGGAAACATAGCCACAAGAATGACCTAGTTCACTTCTGGGGTAAGGAGAAATTGTTGCCGCCATGGCTGCACAGTGGAAGCCATCGACAGTATAGATCTGTAGCTTTCCCCTGCAAAGAAGGGGAAAAGGAAGTTGTATACGATGAGGGTGTGTGGCAGAAGGGGAGTTGCCATGCAACAACCCAGGTGTACGCCCTTTCTATTATATGTCGGTCGGGTGTATGGATGGATGGTGTTTAACAAGTGGAAATGTGATTTAAATACAATAAACAGAGTTAAATACCCAGTTAACGACAAATGTCCAAGGTACTTAGGGACAACTATCTTATTAATTTGTTTTAATATTGTTTCCCTGTTTTACACACGTTATTGTAATTTTGCGGCAGAAAATGATATCCAGCTTTTCCAAGCAACTTAGGTCAATGCATATCACAATATTTTATCTCGATCATTTGGAAGAAACATCCGTGTAGTTACGATGAAATGGTCTTCTTACTGCCATAGATGCCATGGATCTTATAAATGCTCTTATGATTGAAAAGGGTGCAGTTGCAGATAGGAAGTTTTCCATTAGTTTCAGCGATTTCCATGCCACCATACATAAGATGGTTGAAGCAGAGATTGAGAAACATTCGGCTGATGGAATAGGGAGAGTGGATTATGCAGTAGCTAGTGGTGGAGGAAAGATTTTATATCATTCTGAAGGATATTACCCTGGCAATAAGTTATCTCTATCTTGGAGAGAGATATCCAGAAGGATATTTTCCTTGAACAACCTTCACCCTCTTGCTAATGAAATACTGACCCCCAAATTCGGTGAGCCAGGGAGGTGTCTTCCACTAAAGGGTAGTGATGTTCTTGTCTCCATCAAGCTTAGGATTCCCATTTTTCCTCAAGTAGTCACTTTGGAACATGTCTCCAAGGTAGCACTCTTTTCCTTCTATTTATTTGAAGCAGTTCACTTTGTTTGCTTGATGTTTT
This sequence comes from Pinus taeda, assembly GCA_000404065.3. Classification (NCBI taxonomy): domain Eukaryota; kingdom Viridiplantae; phylum Streptophyta; class Pinopsida; order Pinales; family Pinaceae; genus Pinus; species Pinus taeda. Next base: position 180,655 of record APFE030903110.1, on the reverse strand, counting down.
TTCTCTAATGGAACTTTTAAGAAACATGTCCCGAGGAGTTGCACTGCATAGTATGGCTTCCTTTGGCTTACAAGCCATGTATGAGGCATGTCTATTCTTCTAAAACAAAACCACCAACCAAACATTGCTTTTTGCTCCTTGTTTGAATCAATTTTTGTATCCACTTTCCACTGTGGAGGATTTGGCAAAGGGATCTTGATGTTCTGTGGTCTTCTTCATTTCTTTCTTTCACAAATTCGGCTGTGGTTGGTTTTGTTCTCCTGGTTCCTATTCTCAAATCTGGTCTTCTCCTGTGCTGAGACTCGAGAGTTTGTAGGAGTTTTCTTTTTTCTTCATGGGCCTCCTCTGTAGCTGTTGTTTCTATAATTTTGGTTGCTTTCCTTTTGGTTGTCTTCTAATCTAACCGGGTCTTATTTTCGTTTTCTCAACTTTTTGGATCCCACTGCAAGCCATCTATGGGAGATCTATTATGGCTCTGAATGTCCTTCCACTTTCTGTACCTTTCTTGTGCAGGCAGTCATTAGACGCCCTGCATCTTGGTAGAGTCTGCATTTGAAGATTGTACTTCCATAGTCATCTGGATGGGTTCATTGAGATCCTTTCAAATTTAGGTCAACCCTATGAGGCATACCTTTGTTGACTGTTCTACGCATGTTCAGGTGCAATTGAATATTTTACTCTCCTCGTTGGTCTTATGAAATTTTATAAATTGACCTAAGAAATATTTGAACTCTTCCATAAGAACTACTCTTTTACATTACCCCATAAAGAAAGGAGAACACTTACAGCCTTATGACAAAATTACTGCAAGTCTGCAATGATCCGTTAGTAAATGGATGCTTTATCGGATACCCTTTGAGTACCTATCGGTTGTATCTATTCCATTGGGTTGTTTCTTTGTGATTGTGTGCCCATCTGTGATAAAAATCACATATATGAGAATTGCTTTATTCCACTATAGTGATACACATTTTTGTAATTGTTAATACTACTATACTAGATGTTATGCTGAACACCTTCTATGTAACTATTCGTATATTTGATCGACTCTTATGACTTTCAGCAATTGTGTTATAGAATAGATACGTTGTCTAATAACATAATGATTTCTAGACTATGTGATTAGTTATATTTTTCTTGTTCTGCCACTGTTTTGGTAGCTTGAGGTATTTATCTATATATTTTTCCAAGCAAAACCTAATGAGAACCTGAGGAATGCTTTGTCACATTTTGGATGGCATTCTTGATAAACCGATCAACATAGACTAGTACACCTGATCAAAAAGGCTTTAATCCGGCACCTGCTATCACAAAATTAGCTAAATGCCTAAAAACATTGGCCATAGCCAACTGAACTAACCTCTTGGACTAAGATATATATGTGTGTGTGTGTGTGGCATTTAATTCATGTCTCTATCCTCAAAGAAGGGAAGACGTCAGATGAGACAAGTTTTTTTGAATACGTTGAAGTATTTCCGAGGTTTAGGATTGTTCTTTATGCTCAATTTTTCTAGTAGCCACTTATTCGGTGCCTTTAAAAGGGCCAGAACTTTTGTTCTAAGTCTTCTCAGAGGATTTCATCCACAAAAGCAAATTTCATGGCTGAATGATATAGCTTTAGCTGTTGCATTTGCTTTCTCCATTACTGGTCATATGTAATTATTAAACCCAGTAATGGGGTAAAAGATAATTTAGAATCTGCAGTTTATATATATATATATATATATGCTTCACAGAAACATACCTCAAGGGGCTGCAGTGCACGGAGAGGATTCCTTTAGCTTAGGTGCCAGGTTTGAAGGTTATTCCATCAAAATTTCCTGCATTTTGCATATGGTCTTATCCTTTTTTAAATTCATCTGATGGAAGTGGGGCAGATCATAGTGAGGACGGGATCCTGAAGGATGGCTTAGCACTCGGTTGATTTAACAATGAACCATTACTTTATTGGCCAGAGGCATCTGTTTTCAAAACAATGGTTCCATTAATGAAAAGATTTTAATCCATTACAACAAGAAATGGGTTGCAATCTGCAATTAAGATAAACTAAATCACACCCTTCACCGGATTTTGCATATTTTGGTGCACGCATATTTAGCTCAAGACATTTATTTTCCAAAATTTTTTGTACTAGAAGATGCTTTCTTTTCCCCAAAATCGTTATTAAACTAAAGAAAAAGAATTATATTTAAGACCTATCATTTTGATTTGATCAATACCTTTCAGGTTCTAACATCTTTTACGAACACACAATCTTCTATTAAGTTTCTTTGTGTTAAACTTGCTCTTTTTTGCACAATAACAGTTAGAATTTATATTCTAAAAAACTGTGGCTAAACCATATACCATAGGTTTACAAGAAATATATAGTTTTAGGCAGACATACCCTAGAGTGCAGAGATAAGTACAAATTATCCAAAAAATATTGTGGAGCCCTATCCATTTCATTCTACTCTGAATTCTGCATGTGTGCTGCTTAACAAACTGACATAATAACAATACTATTAGACAAAACATGCTATGAGCACACATTTTCAGAGACAATTTTGATTGTGCACACCTAAGGATAGGTAGGAGGCGAGGTCATTCAAAGCCCGCCCTTGCAGTCCATGAAATTACATGGGTTGGTAAGGCTAAAATTATATCGAAACTGCCCACATTATTTCCACTTGCACATCATACTCCATTTGGCTCTTTGTAACTTTGTACGAAAAGAAAACGAGAATTGAATTACTCCTCTTTTTGTAGATCATTTCATTTAGATGGGTTGGTGAGGCTGCAAATATATAGAAACTGCCCATGATAGTCTACAATTTGGCCACAGTTGTGTGACTGTTGAAATTTGATTGTTGTTATGGTCTGGATACTGTTTTCAGGGTCCTATTTCTGACAAGAGGGAGGACCCAAATAGCTCTTCTAGTGGCTCTTATTACAAACATGAGCTTGGCCCCAGATAGCTCTTCTAGATGCCTGGACTGAAAGAATGTGTGAACTTTCAGATTCAATAGCTCTACCCTTTCATGCGTTAGAATCACAAATTTATTGAAAGCTATACATAGTGTTTGAATATCGTGTTTGTTATATGTAATGGCTACTATTCAACATATGTTTAATGAAAGTGATTCCCTATAATGTGCAAAACTGCACAAGCACAGTGAGTACAATCAAATATAACATAATAAAAAAAAAGTGTGCATTTTTCATAAAATAGTTAAAATATCATGAATTATGCACAAGATTCACAAAAGAAGCACATTGCTTCCAAGTGATGGGTCTCACACTGCCTGCCCTAAGTGTGGGCACTTTATGTCGATGCCTCCAAGGCCTACTAATATGAACCACTTATAAAATATTATTACAAAGCCATAAGGAGTCCAGTCAGCCTTTAAAAGAGGTCTGCAAAGGGTAAATTAAGTGAGCAAAATACATGGCAAATGCCTTGATTTAAACACATCTCTTAATGGGTTATACGTTGTGTAAGAAACGTGTGGATTTTTCCTACAAGGATCACATGTCATGTGCGAATAGAATATTGCAGAAAGGATTAGTATTAGGAATGGCTAGCAAATGTTCCTATTTCATAAATGTTTTGAAGGTACTGTAAGACTATAAGGATCTTTGAGTCGCTTGAGGTACTTCCAAATTTGCACAATATGTACCTTGTCACCGAATCTTATTAACAAGCATTTTGTTAATGTGGTCTAACTTGGGTGGTTAATATGAGAGGTTGTTCTCCTCCCCATCTAGGTTGTGCCCTTATTATTGTTTCACCATCAAAAGTTAGCCTTGTTAGATTAGATTCCGCATTCACATCACATCTTCTCTGACTAGAATTTTGTGTTGTGGTGAAATTCAACAAAATGCGGTCTACCTTGGGTGGTTAATATGAGAGGTTGTTCTCCTCCCCATCTAGGTTGTGCCGTTATTATTGTTTCACCATCAAAAGTTAGCCTTGTTAGATTAGATTCCGCATTCACATCACATCTTCTTTGACTAGAATTTTGTGTTGTGGTGAAATTGATGAATTGCAGGTACTACTATCATGGGAAAAGGAATCCTCCTGTTAATATTATGGAGACAACCTTGACAACAAATGCCATTCCTCTATTGTTGAATGGTTGCACTGAGATTCAACCACTACTTCAGATAATCGATGTTGGTTCTGTTACCTCATTAAAAACAACATCCTCGCGCTTCCACATTACTCTATCTGATGGAACACTCAACATAAGACTTTGCTATCATCCGCATATAGCCCACAGGTTGTATCTGGAGACATCCAAATTGGCTCGATAATTCTTCTTAAAAAAGCAGCTTGCACAGTGCTCCAAAACTCCTCGTAAGGCCCACCATTTGAAGTTAACCTCTTTTAATTTTTCCCTTCTAAATGCTTCTTGCATTACAAGAAGGAAAATGGAATCTTCATTAATTCATTTCTCATTTGTTTACATAAGGTCCATCCGAGTGGTTGAGCTTGAAGTTGTGATGCACTCAACAACATTAACGAAGGACTCATCGACGCTACTACATGCATAGGAGGGTACATCCCAATTTAGCTCTTCATCAGCTGACGATACCCTGCCCTCTGTAGTTACTCCACCAATTACGACAACAACTACAAAAATTCCATTCACGACACTCAGCCCTTACCGAAAATATTGGTCAATCCAAGGTAGAGCATCTGCAAAAACATCATTGAAGGCTTACAACAATGTGCGAGGCTCAGGAAAAGTTTTTGGATTTGACCTTATCAATCGTGATAAGGTAGAGATCCACCTTTCTGTATTTGCCGAATTGGCCGAATCTCTTTACAATCTAATTCAAGTTGGGCAGCTATACATTGTTTCAAATGGCACAGTGAAAGAAGCAAATCCAAACTACAACCACCTCAAGAACAAATGGGAAATTTACTTGTTTGCTGCTTCCACTATCAATCCATGTCCCACAGATGATCCAACATTTCCTTACCAAAGCTTTCACTTCAAGACTATTGTTGAAATAAAAAGTGCAAGTCCAAATACGAATGTGGATGTCATTGGTGTTGTTACCTCCACTTCACCTACATCAACAATTCGACGAAAAGACGGAAGTGAAACATTAAGGAAAACAATCATATTAAAAGAAAAGTCGGGTTTTAGCATTGATGTAACATTATGGGGAGACCATTGTGACTATATAGGACAAAACCTTTCTAAATTCTACTCTTTCGACAACCCACCAATCCTTGCAATCAAAGGAGGTCGTGTATCTGAATTTAATGGCACCACAATAGGGATGATACGAACAAGCACTCTCACCATAAATCCACAAGTTGAAGAAACTCACCAACTACATGCATGGTTCCCTGAAACAGGTTATAGCTCTTCTTCTCCATCTTTGAGTAGAAACTATGGTGTTGCTTCGAAACGTGCCCTACCACGAAAGATGTTTCATGAAATCGCTGGCATGCAACCCTCCAATAAAGTAATCTGGGTTTCAGTTCGAGCAACAATTACTTCTCTTCATATGGACGACTTCTACTTTCTAGCATGTCCATTAGATTTCAATGGAAAAAAATGCATGAAGAAGGTTGTGGAGCATTCTAACAATCTTTGGCATTGTACAAAATGTAATGGTGACTTCCCAGAATGTGACTACCGTTACAAACTTAAAATTGAGCTACATGACCACACCGGGAATCTACAGAATGTCGCAGCTTTCAATGATGCAAGGAACGAGCTCATGGGCATCACGACAAAAGACCTGTTCCTTATTTCTATCGAACCAACTGATCTGCAGGAAATTTGTGGCCGAATTTCAAGACGTTGCTTCCTGCTAACACTTTCCATTAAAGTAGATTACTTCAATGGTGTTCAACGCTTGCAACCAATACTGATCAATTCAAAAGAAATTCAATATGCCTCTGCATGCAAGGAAGCACTCACTAACATTCAAGCAATGTCCACTTGAAAACGACCTATTTTTCGCCACCTTTGAACTCTTTTTTAGGATCTCTTCTAACACGACTGTTTGTACATAAACAAACATTTCCGCACAACTCATTGTCTCATATTGTTGTAAATTATACACCCATGTTATTATGATGCAAATTGTAGCTTTCACTGCAAATACTCTCTTCCAATCATTCCAAAATATGTATGTTTACCATTTTCATTTTACATAATATAGATATCAACATTTGTAAAGAGTTACTACATATGTTTCTCGCTCGTTGTCTACATGCTATACATTGATCTCTTGCTTGCTAATCTATTCATGTTATCGTTCAAACATGTCAAAAAAAAAAAAAATGAAGAAGAAGGGAGCAAAATATTTTTTATCTTGCTTCTCTCCTCTCAATGATAGATGCCGAAATAACATATGATTTTATTAGCACTCCTAATTGCATGTTTTTCCTTCTACCTAATCTACCTACCTTCACCGATGTTGAACTAAAAAATATTAATTCTATGTTCAAATAAAAAAAGTTAATTCTAAAACTTGTTAATACATTCTCCAAACATGCACTACTCGTTTATGAAACTAACAATAATTATTTGTACTTGTTTAGATATCCCAAAAAAAAATCAAATTGCAGCCAAAAACGAGCGGCGACGTCTTCTTTATGCACAACAAAAGGATAGAATAAATGCATGACGTCGACTACTTTATGAAAACCGCAACAACCCTACTACTTCCTCTACATCCCTTCCCACCTCAAATGCTCTCCCAACTATACAAACCAACCCATCTCACATTCATCAAATCCAATATAACCCTCCACTTAATGAAGAACACCGTCGCTTTCGAGAAAGGATTGATGGACTTTCTACCTTGCATGTTTGCACAATATGCAAGGAATCATACCCAGGAATGAAAACAAAGCTTTTCCACGGTAGACTCTCTTGTTTTCGTTGTGCATCATCTAAATCTACCAATCGTTTTTTCTGAACTGAACAACATGGACCCTAGAGAACAACCCTTTGTCCTTCACCAGTTAACACAGGTTGAAGAAATGCTCATTGCATGTGTCAACCCCATTCTACAAGTCACTCATTCTCGTGGTGGTCAATACAAATATAGTGGCCATACAATGAGCTTCCCTCAAGACATCACCACTATTGCCAAATACTTACCCTGAATGCTCTCTGACTTAGACATCCTCATTATGAAAAGGCAAAATCCATCTGAAAAGGCGTACGAATTCTTCGTTTGCAAATCACGTGTCCTTGCAACCCTTGAATACAAAATAAAAAATGACCCTTACTACCATGATGTTCAATTCAATTCATCTACAATTTCTGCGCTGCCAGATCACCCTACATACATTTCTTCTCTTCTCCATAATGTAACCACCTCCTCTTTTGAACCCCATCAAACCACTACTGATTCTACTTATGATACTGATGTCATGCTATCTCCATTAGAAATCCAACCCTCTTCTTTCGTTCCAGTACTCCCAAATTCATGTACTAAGCTTGAGCACATTTGTAACTATTCGCACTTGACCCATTCAAATTCAACAAGCTCTATCGGTTGGCCTCCAATATCTTTAACTGTTATAAATGAATACAACACCATCGACCTCTTTGCCATGGCATTCCCCACACTCTTCCCTACAGGCATTGCAATGATCATGCAACCAAGACTTACAAAAGTTGAGATGCATGAATATGCTTTACACTTGCTGCACTACCATGATAACCGCTTTGGCCAACACCCAAGATTTCGCTACTATCTTTATAACATTCTAATGTGCCACCGTAACCAAGCAACTGCTAGTGTTTTCATGAAGAAGTACATTGAGAACAACTTGCCAACAACGGTTTCAGAACTATGTCAGTGTCTTCATGACTCTCCAGATTCAAGATTGCCAGAGCAAATAATGCGGTACGGTTCAACCCTACGAGGAACATGGTCTTTCTGGAACAAACGATGATCTGAGCTGACTAACATGATCACACAAATAGGAAGCCCGACATTCTTTTTCACTCTTAGCGCAGCTGATACTAAATGGCATGACTTGCACACAATCATGCCCACTAGTGTTCCTTCCAATTCAGTCAACCACTTCCAATGGAAAATTCAAAACATAATTAAAAACCCACATCTAACAACCCAATCTATGCATTGCAGATTTACAATTTTCCTTGAAGAAATCCTGTAAAAAGGCCTCCATGCAGTTGACTACTGGTGCAGGTATTATTTAATATCCATTTCCCTCTACATTAATTTTATACATTGCATATATATGTATTAACCAAATGTAACCTTCATATTATATTCAGATATGAATGGCAACATAGAGGATCCGCACACATTCATGGCTTCCTTTGGCTACAAAATGCACCAAACATGGACGCACTTGACTGGGACAATGCATTAGAAATTGCTAGTGCACAGAAATATTTCGACCACTACGTAACTACCTAGAATCCACGTCAGGCAGAACACTGAAATATTCCATTTCACCAATCAACAATTCATAACCCATGTCTTCTTGACACAACATCAATATTCGCGTCCAATCAGTCTGAAGACTATATAGAGCTCGTCAACTGCGTTCAACGTCATACAAAGTGTCATTGATGATAAAGGTCATAAAACCTACGTCCCTGCTCGCAATGATGAAAGATTGAATATTCACAATGTCAATCTACTCTCTATTTGGAGAGTAAATGTTGATTGCCAACCATTCCTTTCTCGCCATGCTGTGTTGAAATATATTTCAAAGTATGTAGCGAAAGCAAAAACATAATCTGAGAGCTACTATCAAATGCTATCACGACTATCACAAAGTGCCATTCCAGAAGCACCTACTGTTGCTGTCATCCGAAAACTCCTTACAGAAACCATTGTAGATAGAGACATTGGTGCACAAGAAATATGCCATATGTTACAAAAGCTACCTCTTTCTGTCTGTAGTTGTACATTTCGTTCTTTGAATGTCAACAAGGTTGTTTTCAAACGTGTTTCACAAGATACTGAGAATCCCGGTTCGACACCAAACTTTATCGTTGCATATATGAACAAGCCTGCCTCATTAGAATCATTGCCCCTCCTTGAAGCTACTCGCGCGTGGTCATATTTTGCCCAGCAGAGAAAAAACCAATGGAAACACATATTCCCTCCAATGATTATACATGTCTTGCCCCATTACAATGTCATTCCTTCCTCTGATGATCCTTCTTATGCCACCTTTCGCTGGAGTGAATTACTATTGTATTTCCCCTTCCGAACACCCCCCGATGATATTGGTTCAACTGATGCAGAAATTATTGCCCACTGGTAACAAAAAAAGGGTACATATACACCATGGCATGTCCATCAAGAAATTGAAAACCCACAAACCCCACCTACTAAAGATCAAACAACCCCGCACACCCCTCCCGATTCCTTGCAGATGAATGAATGGCAAATCCTCTCTCAGCTGCACCCAGGTTACAATATTCCAATTGATGACTTCGACATGATTGGCTACCGCGACTTCGATGTCAACCACAATTGGTCACAAAATACTATCCCTCCCCCCTTGCAAGAAACTGCCATAAATTTCATTGAATTCAACCGCTCAACTATTCAAAACCAACATCATTCTTTTTCCAACCTTCCCCATGATCACACATTATCTCCTACCCAAAACATAACTTTTACCACTATTTTTTTACACTTCAAAACCCCTTTGCCAAAACCCCCACGCAAAATCATCATACAAGGAACAACTGGCACAGGAAAATCCCATTTGATTAAATGCCTGCACCAAGCATTTGTGGAAAACTCACCAGCAAACAAAAACCCTTTCTTGTTACTTGCACCAACCGGCGTTGCAACTTTCAACATAAATGCCCTCACAATTCACTCTGCCCTTCGTATCCCTATCCAAACAATGCATCCTCTCGAAGGCCAACCACTCCTACAACTGCAAGAGCAACTCCGTCATGTAGAATACATTCTCATTGATGAAATGAGCTTCATTGATCCAAAAATGCTTTCTCGCATTGAGGATCGTCTAAGAGAGGCATTCCCTCTTCACCGGAATGCACCATTTGGTAATCGCTCAATTATCCTTGTTGGAGATTTAGGCCAGCTACCACCTGTAAAAGACATTCCTTTATATGCTGGGACATCCAGTGGCACTGCACTTTGGTGCAGCTTCGACATATTCATAACACTTTCAACCATTGTTCGTCAATAAGGAGCTAGCCCGTCCCAGGTTGCTTTCTGGCAAATACTTACAAATCTCAGGAATGGAATAGCTACACTTGAAGATTAGCAACACCTAATGTCAAGAACAAGTTCGTCTCTTACACATGAAGAGAAACGCACATTTGAAGAATCCATGCACCTACATGCAACAAACAACTCAGTTGTCTTGCATAATAAGAAAATGCTTAAAAAAATGAACATCTCAGTCGCGCTTTGCTGTGCAGAACAACAAAGGCAGAAAACTTCTACTATAATAGAAGATGAGCATCTGCCTGCAAAAGTGCTCTTATGCAATGAACAAAAAGTTATGCTCACCAACAACTTATGGGTACATGCAGGCCTCGTCAATGGCGCACTTGGGAAGGTCATCTCAATATTTTATTCAATTGGCTCAAAGCCCCCAGAATTACCATCCTTCGTGGTTGTCGACTTTAGACAATACAATGGAACACCATGGGACATTTCACACCCAACATATGTACCCATTTCTCCCATCACAAGGGGTGCACGCCGTCAGATACCACTTCAAATGGCATGGGCTTTAATGATACACAAGTCACAAGGAATGACATTAGACAAAGCAACAATAGACATCGACACCAAAGAACGCCAAGGGCTAACGTTCACTGCAATTTCAAGAGTGCGGTCATTGGCAGACATACACATCAATCCAGCATTACCATTCTCACGCATTGCACAAATGCACAAGAATCCATATCTTAAGCGTAGACAGCAAGAGGAATCATTGCTCGCATCAAAATCTATTCAAGATAATACACTTTAGCCAATCATACAACCTGACTTCCAGAATTACCCACATGGTAAACACCACTCACTACATAACCAAATTTCACATACATTTGCTTGCTATTGCATTTACTTTCATATGATTTTATACTTGTTTGGAAACGTTTATTTTATTTTAAATATTCAACAAATCGTCAAACATATCCATTGTCAACTTACAATGTTTCCTTTTTGGATGGCAACAAGTATGGATACAGGCTACCTACAAATGTTTTATGAATGTTGCCAAGAAATTCAACAACAAGAACTTACATTACAAGATATGCAGACAAGGATCTTGCCCCAACAATCATTGCCACTTTACCGTTTGCGCACATCCATTGAGTTGTTAAAGAAAATAAGAAAAAATCTTAAGATAACAATTCACATCCATGAAAGGGATTCACACAGGAAAATGCGGCATCAATTGCAGGAACAACTTGCACAGTTTGGCACCACAATAAACACAAATTGGTGTTGCCGATACCATGGCCCATCATGCATATATGATTAGCTGTTCATTGTCAATTACATCTATATGTGATAAATGATTTTATTGTACATATGTTTAGAAGCCAACGAATACTTTCATTGTATATATGTTTAGTTATAACCTACCAAACACATCTCTATGTGTAGACGATATGTTAAAGTGAAATGCAACGGTCATGCTCCTAATGTTCAGTTCTCTCATCAATGGTAAAAGTTTCACTTTCTTTAATACAACTTTTATGCCTTCAAAGACATGTTCTTGGTGCTCTATTGAAGGTTTTATATGGTATTGGTACCCCTCTGCTTATTGTCATGCTTTCCTGTAAAATGTCTTCTTGATCTTTTTTATGTTCTGCAAACTTACCTAATAATTGCTTCCATTTACTACTAGAGCAATGGTACTATATAAAGCTAAAGCTGAGCTACTCTATTTCCAAGTCAAAAACAACATTATTTTTATCTTTTCATGACCTGTACAAGAAGTGCATTGTTCTGTTTCCAAGTCAAAAATCAACATTATTTTTATCTTTCCATTACCTATACAAGAAAGTGCACTTTTTCTTATTGTCATGCTTCTTGTAAAAAGTCTTCTTGTTCTTTTCAATGTTCTGCAGACTCACCTGAAAGCTAAAGCTGAACCACTGTTTTTAAGTCATAAAGCACAGCTCTTTCCTTTTAATTCCTTCTGGGCAAGTAAGTTGGGGGAATCACATTGTAAAGGTAGGGGAGACAACAACTAATAATCGCCTGAACCAATATAAATCCAAGTCTCTGTTCACCCAAATCGAAAAATTATTGCAGACATTCATTGTTGAACATTGGAATTTGTGTAGGAAAGAAAAAAATTGCTGGAATTTGTGTATGAAAGAAAAGAACTGCTAGAAGAGAATATAAAATGCATGAATGAACTGGGTAACCTTCCCACGTAACCTTTTCAATTTAAAATTACAGATTTTAATTTCATACCATGAATTGCAAAGTACATCTACCTTATCATGATGAGATACATTTATATATGTCATGTCATTTTGTATTGGTTCTCTATTTTTGAGTGCTTGATTGGACAACTATCAGACTTGAGGATTCAATATTGACAATAATGGATCATTTTTTATTTGGCATCTACAACATATATATATAGCAGTGCTTTCTCCATATTTATGTGCCAACGTGTTTATCTGATGTTATTGTTGCTTTATATGCTTAATAAATAATTATATATATATAATCAGTAATTTTTAATGTTTTGTTGATTTTCACTGATTTTTTTGCCCATTGTAATGTTGTCAACATTGCTTGTAAGTGGGCAGTAACAATTGGGAAAAAACTCCATGCTCTGAAACTCATATTAAAACTAACTATAGAAAAGGAAAATGGTGTGGAAATTTGAAGGAAATGTTGCTTGATGCTAATTCAGAAATTTTACCTCATTCTTTAGGCTCCTTAAATCAATTACTTGCACCTCTTTGCTACTATCAGACTACAGAAATATGAGAATTATGGCCAACATAGATGCAGGGAAACCACTTTTGCATATAGGATTCTTTACTATACAAACAATAACTATAAAAATGGGGAGGTTCACCAGGCCACTACTACAATGAAGTAAATGGAACATAAGCAAGAAAGAAGCATGACTATTACTTCTACTGCAACTGCATGTGCATTGAATGATTAGCATATAAACATTATATGTAGACAAATTTCCTGGCTGCCTGCTTAGTCTGAACATCCCAATTCAGTGGGGATGCAGATCTCAGTCGAAAAAAACAAAATGTAAATCAGGCCCCAGGGCAGAACCTTGATGCATCCCGAGGCATTGTGTACATTATCTGTATCTTCATATAGGTACAAAGGATTGCATTTGCACCATTTTCAAATTGTTTTATATTTTGGACCCGGTGCCATCTAAGAAATGGACCAAGCTGAGTATCATGATGTATATTTTGTATAACTACCACACATTTGGTGTGGGACTAGCTCTCTTTCCCAAGGGTAATAATCAAATTGTAAATCTCTCCTTCCAGAAAGTTTAAAGACCTGGTTGCCCTTTTGTTGCACACAGACAGGGCACTCAGATAATTTAATTACCTGCACCAACAGAATTCACAGAAATGGCAGCCTGAATCAATTATATATGTTCTTTCGAAAATATATTGATTTAATAATGCAAATGAGTGCTTGGTTTATCTCACCTTTGGCATACATTTCAAACAAAATAAGTGGCTACACGCTAATGCTTCGGCTCCACAACGGCATCTGCACATAGATTTATGGGTAGAAGTTTCAGATTTTGTTGTCTGCTATTAGAATATAGATAAATCATTGAAATAACAATGTAAAAAAAATATATTCTAAGTACCCAAGCATATAGAACAAGTAAGTTCCTTATCGATAACAGATGTTGATGATGCTTGTGTTAAAGCTTTGGAAATAGTGGCCATGTTCCCCATTGTTTTCTCTGAAGTATATAATACCATTTTAATACCATTGGATCCATTAAGATTTGAAAATGGACTCTCTCGAAGGTTATGTCCATAGGTGTTGCAAGGAAAAAAACTCACTGATCATTACCTTTTTATGATAATCACCAAAACAAAAAAAAGTAGTTTTTATTCAACTACTCCCAGGAACCCATTATTGACAGCTTGTTTTCTAAGTAAAATCTTTGTCATGTTCTTTATTTTATGGAACTGCAGACTGTGGATGATGGTCTCTACCTTTCTTGATTGTCATTGTCCTTCTTAGGCTCATCTTCGTTATTCTCTAGTACCTCAAGCAGGCACCCAAAATGATCGGTTGAAGGAAAATTGTTGAAACTACTATGAGGAGAAGGAGATAACCTACCTTATTGGACCAAGAGGTAATTGACAATGTCCATGGAATTAGATGAATTGAATGAGGATGAATTTGGAGCAAATTTGTTGCTCTTAAAGCTCGCCAAAAAAAAGGATTGGCGACTGCGTGGAAAATGTGGACAAATTGTTGAAAAAACATCTGGATGCTATCACATGATTTGTAGGTCAGTAAACTGGTAAAATGCATTTTGTTGAATATTTTTTTTGATAATACCCTATTCATCTTTGATAAAGATAACTGGTTCCAATCTGCAAATTAGATTTTTTAATGATAGCTGTAGGTTATGATATCTTTACTGTGTGCATATGGATGCCTAAGTATTTTCAGTTGAAAAGCAAAGCTACATACTAATTGTCCATGGCTTAACAAAGATGTTTCTTCAAATGTATCTAGCTTAGGGCCATGACAGATCAAAATTAAAGAAAATTTCCTTTGATTTACATGATTTCATGTACAAGTAACAAAACAAACTAAGTTTTTTTTATCATAACTTATAAGGGTGTCTAACCAGCTTCATAGCAGGTTAAATAGTAAGCAGCTTACTTAGTTACCTGATATAACCAAACAACATTTGCAGCTATCAAATAAAACCTAGTATATCATAAGCAAATCATCTGAATACAATCATACCTGCTTAATCTCAGGTGGGGCAGGAAGTTTAGGAGCTAGATCTTCTTTGTCAGCAAGATCATATCCAACATCATCATCTGTAAATACTTCTTCATGCTCCCAATCATCTCCTGCAAGTTAATTGACCATTCTCAGAGAAAGGCAAGCACTATTTAGTATTGAGTAGTTAGGTATAGTCTATAGTTGGGCCCCAAAAATTTTTAGGAGATGGAAATGCATCACAATGTGATGTTGAATTCTTGTCTGTGAAAAGAATATGTATACATAGTTTTTAGAATAAACTTACTCGAGAACTATACCCTACTTTTATGTTGAACCATTTTAGTTTATATTTGTATTAATCATAATACCTCTGGCGTAGCTTGTGTCAAATAGTTACTCTTGTTTCCAATGATCCATAACAAATTACAAATTACAAATCCTAAACAAAGATATTCAATTGGTACAAATGATGTGCAGGCATTGCAAAGTTCCATCTTCCAAATGGCTGTTTGATTATTTTTCCAAACAAAAGTATCTTATTCACTGCAGTGTCCACCTTCATAAGAGAAGATAAATAATTCCAATTTGCAATCACAAAGGATGCTCCAGTTTTATGTTGCCTTCCCATGTCATGACTAGCTGCTTCATCATCCCCAAGAATTTTTAGCAGATGGCAATGCATCTCAATGTGCTTTGGAAATCTTGTCTGTGGAACGAATATGCATACATAGTTTTTAGACTAGATCAAGAACCTACTACAGAACAATACCCTACTTTTACGCTGAATCATTTTAGTCTACACACGCATTAATCATAATAACTATGGTGTAGCTTGTGTCAAACTCTTATACTTGTTTCCATCTTCCAAATGGCTATTTGATTATCTAATTCCAAACAAAAGTATCTTATGAACTGCAATGTCCATCTTCACAAAAGCACATACAACAAATCATAGCTGTAGGTTATGATATCTTTACTGTGTGCATATGGATGCCTAAGTATTTTCAGTTGAAAAGCAAAGCTACATATTCTCCATGGCTTAACAAAGATGTTTCTTCAAATGTATCTAGCTTAGGGAAACCTAGTATTTGAAAACTACTTAACTAAAATCTTTCCCTTGCCTCTGGTGAAACTGTTATTGAAATTTGCTGTTCACTACTGGAAAACTAAGAGGCATTACTTGGTTATTTAAACCACAAGGAGAACTGACACATATGGTGGAAATGCGAATCAAAGTGGAAGAATGATACACTGCCTTGCAAATGCTTTCAACATTAACTACTTGTATGCTGATTAATTCTTTAAATTTTCTTCAGTTTTTTAGCTCAGAGTTCATGTTTGCTATGTTTTACCAAATTTTTTAGCTTTGGGCTTTTGAAAAGTTGCACCTCAGGATCTATGTTTGCTCATTACCAATCCGTTAGCTTTGTTACTGATTTATGTAAGGAGATGCTAACTTTTTTCACCTGTTACAACCGAGATCTACCTCTAAGCCATATGCCAAAGTGGCCCATCATTTTCTTTTCTATGTTAATATAAGCTAGGGTTTTGATGATTGTAATAACTTTCGTTTCTCTTCTCTGGGAAATTTTGTGCAGGAGTTCAAACGGTGTATATAAATAGAAAGATGCAGAAAGTGACAGTCACGGGATATATGACGCTGAACAAGGTACTGAAGAAAGTGAAACGCACTGGGAAGCATGCAGAACTGTGGCCATACGTTCCATACAGCTCGGTTACCCAGCCTTTCTCTACTCAGAATTATGACAAGAAAGCCCCTGCTGGGTTTGTGAGGAAAGAGAGCTTAAACACTAGTTTTGTCTCCAACCACCAAGATGATCACTATGCTACTAACATGTTTAGTGAAGAATTTCTGCTATTCTCTTGTAATCTATAGGCCCCCAAAGCTCCTCATAGATGAGAAAATTTGCAGGATGTTAATATTGTTGTAAGTTTGTAGTAGATGTGGAATGACTAACTTTTGTGCTGCTTCTCATCTTCAACAACAAGAGTTTCTGTGGTGAATGAAGGGCTTACATCCTGTAAGCATAATCCATGTCTTGCCTTGCGAAGCAGCTCTCCACTGTGATAGCGATCTTTGTAATGTCTCTGGTAAATCTTTTAGAGTACTATTTCATTCTGTAATATGATGGGATTTACTCTACAAGATTAGGTGATTCACTCTACAGAGTCCATGTCATGCCTTGTGCATCAGCTCTCCACTTATGTTTATTTTCTCTGTAATGACCCTAGTAAATCCTATAGAATGAGATTTCATTATGTAATATGATGGGATTTCACTCTACAAGATTGGTTTCAGTTTTACTTGTATTGTGGTATATGAAATTTCTCAGTTTTACTTGTAATAGGATGGGATTTCATTCTGTAATATGATGGGATTTCCCCTTGCAATATTAGCTACTAAACTTTACTTGTATGGAAAGATTACTACTTTCTTTGTTCAATATTTTAATTTAATTTTATTCATTCCAGTCTATTATATTATATTTTATTATAATTTTGTTTATTTCAGTCTATGATATTTTATTCAATTCTATCACATTGCTTTTCGAAATTATAAAAGTAAAGGCAGCTTCATGTTTCTTGAAGTTAGAAATTTTAAAAGCAAGGCAGCTTCCCTTTTTTGTCATTAAAGGTATCTTTTGATGCAAAATAAATATACCATTTTTAAATATTTAAAATTCAAAAATATTATTTAAATTCTCGATTATCACCAAGCTTCTTGACTTTAAACTTTTATATGGCCACAAGTGTCATCCAGCTCATGGATCCACATTAATAAAGTGGATATAGTTAAGACAGGTATATGGTTTATGATTTCATACTGATAAAGTATTTGCAGTTAATAGAGGAGTATAATTTGAATTTAAAGTGGGTGTTTTTCCATTTTCAAATAGGTATATGGTTTATGATTTCATACTGATAAAGTATTTGCAGTTAATAGAGAAGTATAATTTGAATTTAAAGTGGATGTTTTTCCTTCCCCGATCGGGGTGGAGAAATACGGGCAACTCAAGGCAGTGATGAGATGTAGTACCGGCCAGCACACGCCACACATCAAGGCCATCATTATGAGGATAGTTGCGACGACATGCAGAGGAGATCACATACCAAGACAAGGAGCAAATGGAATCATGAAGATGACAAGAGAAAGGATCGACGGCGATCATCTGCTGCAACAGGGGTGAGGTGGCGAGATCCATTTAAGAACTAGAGCATGTAGAACGACAAATAATTTGAAGTCCAGGAAGGTGGCGAAGAGCAGAGCAGTTTGGTAGAGAGACACAAGACTCAGACCTAAACAACGGTCGAACGATATGGCAGAAGGAGGAAGGAGGGAAAGGCAGGTGAAGGAGGGAGAAAGGAGGAACACCCGGGGGGAGCAAGAGCAAATAGCAGAGGAAGATGAAAATTTCGGAGAAAAGGAAATGGAGATAGGGAAGGAGAAATTTAGGGCGAGGGAGACCTTCAAAGTTGGACAGAGCAGTAGAAGCAATAACAGTGGCAGACCGTCAAAAAGAGGAAACAGAAGGAGAAGTAGGGGATGAGGAAGATCACGACAGGCAACCCACTGCGAGACGAAGACTCCGGCTTGGAACCGGCAGAAGAGGGGTCGGCGTTCCATAGAGCGGGCTGCGCAGGAAGCAGAGAGAGCTTATATCCAAGGGACCGACAACGATATCAGGAGGATAATAGATGCGATGGAATTCAGTGTTCTGGAAGAACCCTCAGACCCAGAAATGGAGGAGTGGAACACCCTGCTTCCGAATCTTGGGAATACGAGAGAGTGCCTAACGTTATATAAACAGGCACTACACATGTATTGGGTGATGAAACATTTGTTAGCCAGAGCAATGGAGTAAGTCGCTGTTGAGATAATAGAGATAGCCCAAGGTTTGCTGGATATGAAAAAGGAGATGACCAATCTGCAGCTCATGATACGAAAGCAGGACAACAAAATAGAGGAAGTCCGCGGTTTGCTGAAGGAATTAACCAAGGCGAAGCGTGAGGGAGAATGCAAGCAAGAGATCATGGTAGATTGATCGTCTGCCCTGTTATTTTTTGAATTTTGTGATAAGCCTTAGTGAATCAGTCTGTATGGCAGGTTTTGTTATGGATCGGAGACTAGACATTAAGAGACAGAATGTAGATAGGGTACTATTTTGTTTCTTGATATGTTGTTTCAAAGTTGACAAGTGAACATTCTCAGACTATGTTTCTTTGAGTGACCAACAGACCTGGTTTCCCTACGGGGCAGGTTGAGGTCACAGGTGATTGTATAGTTTTACTATTGTTGTATATAATAGAAAAGGTAACACCGTAGCTTACAAAAAAAAAAAAGTGGGTGTTTTTCGATTTTCAAATAGGTATGTAGATACAGAACAATATGCACGGAGATATAGCGTTCTTTTATAATAAAGTAAATTTAATTGGAACAATTTTTACTTTGGGGTTTTATATTTTTTAATCTTTTATTACATAATTTCATAATTATAATTATGAAAAATTAATTCAATTTCAACCTTTACTTTCTCACCCACCAAATATGCCCAAAATGATTATATATTTTCAATCTCAACCTCTCCTCATCAACTTTTTTCATATGTCCAAAACAGTTCGTAAACTTTTTGCATACTTCAAAAAAGGTTTGACATGATCAAATCAATTTCAACTTTATTTCAAAGTTATGCTTATTTTTAAAATGCCTTTACTATTAAGATGTCCAATTGTCAATTTGCAGATTGGGTGGTTTTGGTCATTCCTATGAATCTTTATATTTTATCATTTCAATTATATTATTATTAAAATTAGTTTTTAATTATAGTATTATTATATTATTAATTTTTAAATAAAAATAATTAAAAATAAAACATCACAAATTTAATTATTTTTAATAAACACACATATAATAAATAAGTATTGTTAAGAAATATATTTTGACTTCAATGTATATCATCAATATGTATATTATTCTTTATAAAATATAATGTATTAACTTCTTAATAGAAATATATCAACATGTTTTCTAATATTATGTTTTGACTTTCTAAATGCAATATACAATTATAGTTTTCAAAGAAATATATTGGTACGAGATAGTCATGGTGGTTCTTGGTCACTAGCAAGCTTTGTATATGCTTGGCCATCTATAAAGGTTTCTTGATTTTGGGTAATTAATTTAATATAGATATAAACAAAACATCTAAAGCAAAGTGATTGCACAATGATCTAGTCCAAGAAAACAAGGTTTTCGACAAAGCAATTAACTCTCCTACAAAAAGTCAACAATTCCAATTTAATAATCCTATCCGCCTCCCTTTGTACCTTTTGGGACAATTGCTAGTATTATTTGCTTTCACTTTCCAATTATTTGCCTTCACTTTGCCGTCAATAATATCGGTTTAAAGTGGGATGGAATGAAAAAAAATTAGACCTTTGTAATTTATAATAATATTTAGATTTTTTCTGGATTAATTACATTATTAAGATTTGGTTTTTAGATTTTGTCATTTATAATAATAAGAAGATTGTTTTTTGGATTAATTATATTATTAAGATTTGGTTGATTTTTCAAATTAGTGGTTCATCTAATGTGGATTAATGATGTGATTAATTCGAAAGACAATATTATGTTTAATTTGGACGAATAATTTATGGCACAGATTGATTTGCCATCTAATTATTGTATTTAACCTTTTTCTGTGAATTTTTGACAAACCCCTTGTTAAAATAAATCATCTCAAGAGCTAAATTATCCCCACATTCTGTGGTTATACACAATAAAATCATTACATATATTTGTAAATATATTTATTTAGATAATCACAAAATAAATAAATTTATTGGTAAATAATTTATATTATTAATTTATTTAGTGCAAATAAATTATTAAATGTTTTTTATATAGAAATATGTCTTTCGGATTAATCACATTATTAAGATTTGGTTGATGTTTAGAACCAACTAATGTGGTTCATCCTCAGAATAATGTGAGAAATCCTTCAATATGAAGGGATAAATAGTATGGATGCATCATTGCCAAAAGTTAGCCATTAGTAAATTAGTTAATAATGTAAGAAAAATATTATTACTTTTTATTGGTAAGGGGTTGTATATTAAAATAATAATTAATTAGTTAAAACCTAGCAATTAGAAATAAATAAATATAATTAGTTACAAACTAATTGTTAGGAATAAATGAATGAAAAATATTCTAAATAAATTTATAATTATATAATAATTTGTTAGCGTTAACACATTCCCATTAAATAAAAATAAAAATAAAAATATAGCTATGTTGACTTAATACAAAAATCAAGAAGATATTAAAAATATTAATATTCTATCATAATAATCAAAAGAAAAGAGGTTACAAATATAAAGGAGAAAGGACTCAACAATTATCATTATTCAAAATGATGAATTGTCAGGGGATTAAAATAATAATTAATCTCTCAAGGGTTAAAAAGTAATATCGATAATTAAAAGAAGAATGATAAAAAAAATAATAACAATAAATTATTATTATTATTATTATGAATGAGATAGAAATAAAGAGGATAAAGGAGAAGAAATAGAGGAAGAATCATGAGGTGAGAGCCAGAATTCAACTCTTACTCAATTTCCAACTATCCTCCCTATTAAGATTTCTGGCATGTCTTTCGATTTCAATCGCTTCTCTAAGTTTCCTATGGTGGAAGTGATCAACTCTAGCAATGACATGGTGTTTCGATTTCTCTGCATGTTTTGCTAGGGCTGATGAACGAGAGCCATTGTGTCTAATGTCAACAACATGCTTCTGGATTCTCTGGTTAATATACCTACATGTTTCTCCAATATAGGGAATACCACATGAGCAAGGAACTAAGAGAATTTTTAATGGTATTAAGAGGCTTGAATGAAGAAGACACATTAATCTTCTTAAGGATATGGGCAATCCTATTTGTGGTTCCTTGGATAAACTGGAGATGAACCTTAGAGATTAAATTGTGTAATGCAAAATTTTAGTATTCTAATAACTTTGCAAAATATTAAATTCATTTAGCGGTTCCTTGCATAAACTAGAGATGAAGCTTAGAGATTAAATTGTGTAATTTGTAAATTTTAGTATTCTAATAACTTTGCAAAATGTTAAATTCATTTATATATTAAAAACACATATTTTAAATAAAAACAAATTACAATCTTATTCGAAATCAAATATTAATTAAAATTTAATAATAATAATAATAATAATAAAATTAATATATAACATTTATTTTAATAGTAGGTAAATAAAATTCATTGTAATACTATAATGATGTGATGTTTCAAAGATGTATCACATTACCAAATGTGCATCTTATAAAATATTTCAAATAACATAAAATAATATTTTATGCACATCACTAAATGCAAGTAGCATAAACAAAATTAATTTATTAAACTATGATGTGATGTTTGAAAGCATGTGTCACACTACCCAAGGCATATTTTATAAAATATTTCACATCAATAACACTAAATGCAAGTAGCATAAATAAAATTAATTTAATATAAAATGGATTAATAAGAAGAAGATAAAATAAAATTATTTAAATATGTAGTCACAGAGGAATTACCCGGATGGCCAAAAGTGGCTGAAATTTGGACAATTTTTTTTCAAAAGATCTTGTAGAGGCCGTGTTTGAATCATATTTTTGATGGTGGAAATGGATTCAACCCAATTCGGAATTTCCATGACTCTCAGGCAAAAAACTAGATTTCCATTACTTGCATGGCAAATAAACATTCTAACAACCACTGCTTTAAATGTTATCAAATATATGGGAAAGAGGGATGAAATAAATTTATTTAAACTATAAAATAAAATTTATTGCACAACTTCAATGAATAGATGATTTGATGATTGAGAGAAACATTACCAAGTGGAGGTCTTACAACATATTTCACATTATCTTGATGAACGTAAATAATAACAAAATAATTTTAATATTAATTAAAATAATTTATTTATAAAATTTTAATAAGAAATAATCAAGAATATGTATTCATGTTTTAAAATGTATATATAAAACTTTTTATTGATGATGATGATCATGGTGGTTATCATCCATTAAGGGTTGGACAATTCGATCGAAAGTGCTTTTCATCTTCAACTCTCTTAGTTCTCAAAAGGGGAGATTCTTTCCTTCCAAAGTGTTTTGGGAATAGACCAATGCCCAATTTCACTTTGTAGCTCATGAGAATTAGTTCTTATCTTGAGAATGCTCATTTTCTTCTTAGCACTTGTGAAGATAGAAATATAATTTTGGTTAGCAAGAGTGGGGCCAATCACCTCCTTCTAATACCTTAGCTTCCTTTTTCTCTCTAACTCACCATCCTCAACTTATCCTTAAATTTGGAACTAATAGTGTTTTAATACTATCATTATTCTCCAACATGATCTCTTCCTTTATCCCCCAATGGCCGAGCCAGGACTAACCATCCTTATGTCAACCTCGCTTGAATCAAAGGTGCGGGTTTTGACTAGAGTTAGAAGGAATTTTTGGGTGCTGCTTGGCTTCCATGTTGTATGTCAACTTTTTCTTGTACATCAAATATTTAAACATAGTCATATTTTAAATAGGGGAAAGACTAGCTTCAATCAAAAGAATAAGGTAGAGAGTGCTTCCGTTAATCTTGAAGCTGTAAATTATAAATTTCTTTTGGATCATCTGAATATTTTTCCATGATTTTTCTAGATACACTGCAACCCCAAACCTCATATCCATATAAAGCAACAAGGTAATAAGTATCAAAGAAGATTTTTTTTTACTCCAAACCCAAAGATCTATAGACTTATAATTATTTTCAAGCTCATAATAAACTTTCCAACCTTTAATAATCCATTTCCAATCATTATAAAATGAAAAAAAAACTAATATACACTTATTAAAAAAACATATAGATTAACTTATTAAATTTAATAATATAATATATTATTTATTTTTCATTAATAAAATAATAATAATTATATTAATTATAAATTTGTTTTGTTTAAAAATGTAGATTCCCTTTTATATAATTAAATAATTAAATGTTATTACTTTTCACAATATTTTAATATTTTGTAAAAATTATTCTGTTCGCTGCTAGATGTGTGCAGTTGGGGAGTTATTCTATGGATCATATTAATTTTTAATAGAGATACATATTTTATACCATTAGGTTGTGGGGTTACAACCTTTATGTTAAAAGAGTATTTAAATAAAATACCTTATTACTTATTATTAAATATCTTATAAATAATAGTTTATATAAACATTTTATTTCAATATAATTTTTTTTTAAATGGTATTTATTTATTCATCAATAAAATAAAATATATTAAAATATTAATGATAAATAAAATAATTTTTAATATTATCAAAGTAATTATATTATATATAAATTTATTTTAATTTTAATTTTTATTTTTTTATAAATTTTATTTATTCAATATTTAAATAAGTGTTATAGTCTCACGGTAGTTCAATTGGCAAGTTTTTTGAAAATGAAGTGTTATGTCCCAATAGATTTGAGGTTTAAATCTCTTCTATTTACATGTGTCATTCAAGTATGAAACCAACCAATGGTTAATTCCTCTAGTCATAAAAAAAACTATTTAAATTAGTGCTACATGGATAAATGATTAAACGTTGTTCACACCCACACACATGTCAAGTAGATGTAGTTACGGTGGTAAGGAGGAGTCACTATTATCCTCCCCGCCCAGTTTCTAGTCCCATTGATATTGACATGCTCCTTCATTCAGAGTCATTTCTACATGAAAGGTAACCGACTCACCTAAACATGGGTGTGGTTTCTGTGGCTGTGGCTAGCACTAATCTCTGGTACAATGAACCTATATGTGTGTGTGTGTGTGTATGTTAAAATTACCAAATACAAGCCCATATTTATTTTCTCATGACAATTAATTTTATTTCCAACAAGTTATTTATTTTGCAAAATAAATTCTGAATTACTGAAAAGTAAAATCATTGGTATTTTAACACCTAGAAATATACGCATTCAACAAAATTTAAATCAGAAAGATCAATCACACATTGCAAAAAATTCATCCTTCTCCTTTTTATTATGTGAAGGTCCCCTCCACTCTGGTTCTGCTTAGCCTTCCCTTTCCCTTTTTCGCTTATGCAACAAGAGCAAACTCATATTTCTCCTGAGCACCCTTTCGCTACCCTCTGGTCAATGATTTGCCCTAGATCTCCTTTTGGATGAAGTCATCCCACGACTACCTCGAATCAAGAAGTTTTTGCCTAGCAAGGATACCATCTAGAAATGTGGTCCAATACTTAACACATTTTTTCACAACAACTTTCACCAGCGCCAAATCAATCATAGTTTCCCCAATAACTACAAGCTCATCACGAGCTTGTTGGATCCTTGTGAAGTAAGATGTTATAGTCTCAAATATTTTCATCTTACTGTTGTTTAGTTTCTCTTGCAACACCATTTTCATGTTTTCATTTGTACTCTATGTTGGCGTTGTGAGAAATGTGTTGTCCTTGATGGCAACCTACTTAAAAAAATATGTCAACATGATGGTAGAAGGATGAGTATTCAGGCTAGTAGATATGTGAATGAAAGATTGGACAAATGAATATCAGTTCAGAGACAAAGGAATGATAAAGATGAAGTTTGAGGAAATATATGTGGGTTCTGTGAAGCAAAGTCGTGTAAATACACAGGCATGGTGAAGAAAAGTCGTGTATACGTGGGCTATGTGAAGCAAAGCCACGTATATACACATGTATGGTGAAGAAAAGTCACATACAGTTTCCACACCATGGTATTATTTACCATGGTATTGGCCCATAGTAATTAGCACGAAAATAGACATTTGATCTCGTCAATGAATACCATCAACATAACTACATAATTGGCCTAAGGTATTGGCTAAAGCCTAAGCTATATAAGGAGATGGAGATCAAAGTGCTAAGTGTGCATGTAATGGGTTATTAAAGAACGATTTTTATCTGAAATAAGTGTGCACAAGGAGTATGATGAGATACTAGATCTATTAGATCTGAAATGACTACATAATTTTCTTATGGTTTGATATGTGATGATAATGTTATGGCACATGTTTGTTACTGTGAACGCCAAGGTTTGGGTTTGACTGAAGTTCTATTGTGCAGCGAAGGTATGAATCAGTAATTACATATATGTACACAAGTTTTCTTGAGAAAGATCGCATACATACACGAATCAGATTTTGGGTAGTTGCATATCCATTCTGTAGTATGGACATATCTATAAGCGGGTATGCTCCTTGAAAGACACGTACATACATGCAAGTTTCTTATAAGGGTCACGTACATATGCTAGGGTTTTGCAGTATGAGATGATGATTATGGCTGATTTGTTTTGTTATGTTTGTTGTTGTCTGTTAATGATGTCTCTTTCATGATAATATGTGTGTGACAGTTCTAGTTGAGTTGAGTGGTTTATGGAATGATATGTTGACAAAAGATGATGTTGCTATGAGATGATCTGCATGTGGTTCAGAAATCTGTGATGAGTTCAGTATGTGTTTTAGTGATTGTTTCAGTAGTGCAATGATTTAGATTCAAGGTTCAATCTTTTGAGATCTGTACGCACGACTGCTTAAGGGAAAGTGTGTATATATGCAGCTATTCTTAAGAAAAATAGCGTATATATTCTGACATGTTGTTGATCAGTGTTCACAGTGGCATTAGTTGGTTTTAGTGATGGGTAATAGTGTATGTCTTGGTATATTGATAAGTGGTTGCGCATTGAATTTTTTGATGTAGGTTTTAACCCCGTACAGAAATTACCTGCATACGAATTCTAAAACGCTGAAAATAAATAATGCGAGATCATAACACATAAAAAACATATACACAGAGATTTTCCCTTGGATCCCAAAACCAGGACTACTAGCTTGATTTTTCATTATGTTCCTTTCAATGTTATAATAGATATTTATACATGCCAAAGCATCCAATACCATGGACTGAAAACCATCGCGTCCAATACCATGGACCGAAAACCATCGCATCCAAAAAACATGTGCAAAAATCATGCACAAAACCATAGGTGGGTCTGCCCAACCTAACATAGGGTCCAAAACCAAAAATTTCGTGGCGTTGTCCCAGACCCCATAAAGTGGGGTTACGGGTACCCCTCAAACACCCTATGACCTTCCCCTCTCTAACTCTCGGTTAACTACGTGGGCTAGTCATGGAAAGAATATAACGCAACCCAACATTCTCCCACTTGTTTTTTTTCTTTCCAAAGAGGGCCACAAGAGAGCTTAGTCATTTATCCAGCCCTGCAATGCCCACCGTTTCTTTACACCAAGAGAACTTCTCAGAGCTCACAAATTTTGTCAATGCATCTGCAGTATTCTTTAAAGTGTCCACCTTTACCAGCAACACCTTTTTGTCTTCTATCATATCCCTCACAAAGTGATACTGAACATCAATGTGCTTTGTCCTTGAATGATATGCAGGGGTTATTTGCCAAGAAAATTGCACTTTGGTTGTCACAGTCTATCCTTATAGCTCTCTTGTACTAACCCCATACCTGAACACAATCTTTGCAACCAAAACTATTCCTTGCTTGCATGAGTGGCTGCCATGTATTCTGCCTCTGTAGTTGATAGTGCCACTACAGATTGTTTCTTACTCATCCAACTAATTGCACCTCCAAATAGGTTAAACATATACCCACTTGTAGATCTTCTCTGATCCAAATCTCCAGCCCAGTCTGCATCAAAAAAGCCATGAATATCCAAAACTCTGTCCAATCCTAATCTTCCTTGGTAGCACAAAACATAATCTCTAGTGCCACAAAACACCCGAAAACCCGCTTCACTGCTATCCAATGATCCTTGCCTGGTTTTGATATAAACCTGCTCAATACTCCCAATTCATATGCAATGTCTGGTCTAGTACATACCATTGCATACATCAGGCTATCAACTACACTTGCAAATGGAACACGAGACATATCCTCTTCCTCTTCTTGTGTCTTGGGACACTGTTTAGTAGATAACTTTACACCTACAGGAATAGGAACCTTCACTGGTTTACTATCTTGCATATTAAACCTCTACAATATTATCTCGACATACTTCCTCTGGTTTAACCAGAGCTTCCTCTTTGCCCGATCTGTTTTAGTTTCCATGCCCAAAATATAGTTTGTAGCACCAATATCTTTCATGTCGAATTCAGAGGACAATTGGGTCTTCAAATCTTGGATAATTTCTTTGTCATTTCCAACCAGCAACATATCGTCCACATACAATACCAAATAAATAACACGGTCACCAATTGATTTAAAATACACAGTGATCTGCTTTGCTTCTGATGAAGCCAAGTCCCCATATAAATGTATCAAATTTCTAATACCACATCCTTGGTGACATTTTTTAACCCATATAGAGACTTCTTTAACTTGCATACCAGTTCTTTCTTACCCTTCACCACAAATCCTTCAGGTTGCTTCATGTAGATCTCCTCTTCCAGATCCCCATGAAGAAATGTTGTCTTCACATCCATCTGTTCTACCTAAAAATAAAAAGTAGCAGCAACAGATAAAAGTAACCTAATAGAAGTTACCTTGGCAACAAGAGAAAAAATATCACCAAAATCAATTCCCGACACCTGGGAATAACCTTTTGCTACCAACCGAGCTTTGTATTTCTCCACCTTTCCTTCTGCATTTGTCTTCTTCTTGAACACCCATTTGCTGCCAATGGCCTTCCTTCCAGCCGACAACTCGACCAGATCCCAAGCCTCATTTTTATGCAAAGATGCCATTTCATCAACCATGGCCTCTTTCCAGAGTTTTCCATCCTCTGAATCTACTACTTCCTTCAGAGTTCTGGGATCATCATTAGTAATAGATAAAGCAAAATTTGAACAGAAGCAGATGGACTATACCTTTCTGGCTGCCTTTTTTCTCGAACTGATCTTCTTACACCCGGAGTTTGTGGCTCTTCATCTTCCGATTCTTCCTTTGCTGTAGAGTTTGATTCTTCCTCCTTTAACTCAAACTCTATCTTCTCATGTTCCTTTGGTTGGAATTCATGTTTAATAATATCTTTCACCTCTCTGAACACCACATCTCAGCTGTGCACAACTTTCCTTATTACTGGGTTCCAAAGCTTATAACCATTTAAACCATCCTTATACCCAAAAAAGATGCACTTTTTAGATTTACTATCCAATTTGGTTCATTTCTCCTTTGGAACATGTACATATGCATCACATCCAAATACCCTCAGATGTGAAAGAGAGGGTTTCTTACCAGTCCATACCTCTTGTGGAGTTTTATCCTCCAACACTGATGAAGGTGATCTATTGACCAAGTAACATGCTGTCTCCATCGCCTCTGCCCAGCACCACTGAGCATGCTTCTTTCCCTTTCGATCAATGTCTTGTTCATTCTTTTTGCAACTCCATTTTGCTGAGGTGTATATAGAGTAGTCTTCTTCCATGCTATACCACACTTCTTACAGAATTCTTCAAATTCGTTATTGCAAAACTCTCCACCGTTATCTTTCCTCAGCACCTTTATCTTCTTCTCTGTCTGGTTTTCCACCAGAGCCTTAAATTCTTTAAACCTGTCAAAGACTTCAGATTTCTTCTTAAGGAAATATATCCATGTATTCCTTGAGAAGTCATTCTATAAATGATACATAGTACACAGACTTACCTAGTGATGGAACCTTCACAGGTCCAAACACATCACTGTGCACAAGCTCTAATATTTGTTTCGCCCTCTTACCACGAGAGAGGAAACTCACCCAATTATGTTTCCCATATGAGCTATTGCTCATACCTTCTACCATACCTTTACCATGAAGTATTCGAAGGCCCTTCTCTCCAATATGTCCAAGCCTTTGATGCCACAACATGGTCCTCTCTCCAGAGATCACTAGATTTTCTGCTCCACTTTCAGGAACCACTGAACTGTTGCACCCATCAATAACAGTGCTACCTTGCATCTTGTACAGAGTTCCAATTCTAACTCCCTGCATCAATACCAATGCTCTCCAAACCATCTTGCAGGTATCCTTCTCGAACACTGTTTTTACACCTACATCATCCAGCTTGCTAACAGAAATCATATTTTTGGTTAATGTAGGAATATGCAGAACACCTGGAAGTGTTCTAACCCTTCCACCTTGCAGCTTCAACTTTACTTTTCCATGACCAATGATTCTAGCCTTCCTGTCATCCCCCAATAAGACATACCACCATCACATTTCTCATACTTGCAGAACCACTCTTTATGGGGAGTGAAGTGAAAACATGCACCTGAGTCAATCAACCATGCCTCGTGATCTACATGTGTACTTGAAGAAGCCAAGTACACATCCCCACCTTCATCTGAGGTGGTTTTCACCTCTACAGAAGGAGCATCAT